>WEIV01014169.1:8447-41786 GCA_013390005.1 Calyptomena viridis | reverse complement strand
TTTTTCCTGTTTTGTTTTTTTTTTTTTCCTGGTCATTGCATGGATGCATTCACAAGTGATATGCAAGCAAAGATATTCTTCATGTGGGTAAAAGTGATGGATATGGGAACAAGGTCAGGGAGGTAAGAGCAGCCTTGGGGAATAGGAAGGGCAGAAGAGGGGCTTGATGGGAGCTTGTACAAGTTCTTCAGAAAGGAGAGTTCAGCACATTTGTGTACAGGGAAGCCAAATGATGAGTCAGCCTGGGACACAGGTTTCAGTATAATAAACTGATTTTTGGAGAGTATCAAATGCTCCAACTAGAGGGCAAATGATACTGCTAGTGAGAAAAGATAAGAAAAGGTCATATAAAATGAAAAAATATGTAAAATTGGTTAAAGTTGTTGAAAGAAAGACAGTTTCTGCTCCAGGTTGAGATGAATGCTTCTTGGACTAGTATAAACATTATGATGTTTAGACATGTAAAGAAGTTTCTTCCATCAATCCACCTTAATCCTGTTACTTCTTGCCAATTAATTAGAATGTAGTTCTGCAATCATGGATTACTTGAATACAGACATTGCCATGTGTGAAATGGAAAAGCAGGATTTTTGCTTTCAGAACAGTGCCTTCAAATGTATAATGTATATTGAAAACTCCAGCTTCAGATTCTTGGATAAGAAGGTGATATGATGGAGTTGCTCTACTTCTGTCAGCTTTACTATTTTGGGTTATAGGGGCAGGTTTGGTAGTGTCCTTGAGCTAAGGAAAACATGTCAATTATTAATGTTAATAAAGTTTTTCTTTGGAAATACATGTGACTTTAATTGTGAATAGAAGCAGACCCAATTGTAACTGTTCCATACCAGAAGCACAGAGGTGAAAATGGGTCTCTCAAGTGTAAGCCACACTGAAATGGGTGGCAAGTTTCAGCAGTTTTATACCAGGACTTGTGAATTTCCTTTGTGAGCACTAGTTTTTTAACTGTATCAGTAAAAGATAAAAATTTTTCTAGACTGTGGACAGTAGGGTGGAAGCTAAAGCAACACTGAAATGATTTACATTGGGAAGGTTAGTACCACACCCACAAAGGTCACGTGCATTGCAATCCTAGTAGTTTCTACAAATATACATTTTCCAACAGGATTCCCTCAACAAATGGAAGGTCTTCTGGATGATCTTGTCTCCCAAGGGAATTCTGTATTCCCACTTCTCCTGACACTGTTTTTGCCCCTTGTTTCCTGTCCTTGTGTGCCATTAACAGCATGCAGGTTTTATTGCTGGATGAAAGACTTCCTTATTGTAAAATCAAAATGTTAGTGTGTCTCTAACTTTCTGTGTGTGCAATGAACTACAGAATTGAGCCTTTGAGGAACCTTTCTGTTTACACTTGTATTTCCTTAGCAGCACCAGACAAGAGCTGCTTGTATCTCTCTTGCAGTTGCAATCTCCTTCCAATTGCAGTTGCATTGTACTTAAGTTATTTTTGTTCCTAAAGTTTTTCATTAGCTTATTTATGAGCATTAGAGGTGCTGAAAGTCACAAATTTCGCTGACTCCAGTGGGAGTTGTTGGAATACAACTGAAAAACTTGTTCTCAATAATTCAATAACTCTTTGTTGTGGTAATATCTGATAGGGTGGATTGTGAGCTTTTGATAGATGCCCTGTACCTGAATGCAAAAGTAACCAGTCTCCTGTAGACCAACTGTAAGGCTTTATTAGGGTGTTCCAGAGCTGAACTGCTATAGGTTAGTGGCACATCTTGCAACCTTCTGCTGTGTCCAGGCATTTCAACTTCTCCAAGCTGTTTGACTACAAGTAGTAGGCTCAAATGTCTTTAAAAGACATGATAGGACCATCCTTTTCCACTGTAAAACACAGCAACTCTATTCTTGTTTCTTCTATTTCATAAGCTGCTTTTATTCACAATGAGTTCTGAAAACACTTTTCAGTGAAAACAGTTTCATTAGTGGATACTTCTATGTTTATATTAAGAATTAAGGTCTTATGCCTTTTGTGTTATTTTTCCTGATTAAATACTTAGGTTGTTGAGAAATGAAAATCATGTTGAGATAGCTTAAAAATTAAGATTTATGGTTTGAGTGTATTCAAGTTAAAACTATGCTTTCATTTTCCTTATGTGTCTGTACTTCTCTTGGCATAAGTTGGATAATATGTATGAGCTGTTATTGAACTTTCACCAAGGCAAAGGTTGTTCATAACAAAACTGAGAGCAAGTGCCACTTTAGTAGATGGACTGTATCCAACCTTTACTTTGGATCAGAGTTTCGTTGAATCTAAACGTCTTAAAAATTCTGTAGGGAAACTTTGTGTCCCCTAATTTGTTGCTAATTATGGAATATGTGTTTACTATTTTGCATTTAATGCTTTGATTCTTTACTCCATAATTTATTGGAAAGGTAATATATTTAAATTACATAAAATATGCAGATCATAAGAATGTCATGACATTTTCATCATGTAAAACAAAGCTCATATCAAAAGCAGAATGATTTTGCTTCAGATTAAGGGGTATATTGTTTCTGCAGACAATCTGGTTTTGTGTTCTGAGAAACAGCAGTATTGTCTCTTATCAAGACATCTGTGAGAAAATCTTGGTTTTGTATTTCTAATACTTCATTCATATATTTTTTGTTTGGAAATGGTTTACTGTCAGGTAGGGAGTCCTGGATGCACTGTATTACAGAAATACACAAATTTAAATTTCTTTCTGTTCTGTTGCTTGCAGAGGTGATCTAACCACAACTAGTGTTGGGAATGACTGCATTTACAAACATCAGAAAATACAATTAGAATGTAGTAAATGATGAGCATGGCCCTGCAGGGCTGGTGGTATTGACTTGTATCACCTGAGCATCCCAGTTTCACAGAGAATGTCACTATTCCAGGTTTGCTCTTGCTGACAGTGCTCCCAGGCCTGTGCCAGAGGCAGGTAGAACCTGTAGAATGCAGAGAAAATAACTAATTAACCAAAGCAGAATAGGTCACACGTGATCTGAAATTATACACTTGAGCAAATCTAGCCCAAAATGTTGTTGGTAAACTTTTTTTGGTAGACTGTAAACTGGTCAGGTTTGCAGAACATTTCAGGAAAGGTACTCGCATGAACTCTGCATGCAATAGCCTTTTTTTCAAAATGACTTGCCTGGAAGTGGTCCTTCCAACATAGGTAAGGTTTCCATTGATATTTTCTATTTGGAGTGCTGAATGTAACCACACAAAGCACAGGCAGTTTGAGATCCTCTTGAATGATGCATGCAAAGGAAACTGCCTGAAACTGATACTGTTGACAAATTTACATGGCTGTTCTGTATACTCAGCAGCCAAAGGCAGCTGGAGGCATTTTGTTTGGATGCAAAAGTATCTTTCTGAAGTAAGATTTTAGCTGCTTTATAAGAGAGTTGCTCTTAATCCTGGCCTGAGCTTCATGAAATTATTCTGTACTTCTACCAGAGTAAGTGAAAGATCAGACCCATGACCAGTCTCACAGATATCTCAGCCTGTTTTACTGTTTATTCCTGAGTCATCCAAGTTTATCTTAAAGGCATAGTGGAAATGTTGATTTTATTAGTCACCAGAGTTACTGTACTATGATGAATGAATTCCTGTGGAGGGAATAATGAATTTCAATGCAAATCTAGCCCTCCTTACATTTGATACCTATTTCAGACATACAGAATTTATCACAGTGGCTGATTGGATAGCCTTCCTTTAACAAAGATCAGTGCATGCAGTTTTAGAAGAAGTTAAAAATACCATTTTTTTTTCCATTTGAAATTGTACCTTACTCAGTATGTAATGCCATATATAAAAGACTGAGAAAAATTCCATGGATTATTGGTTTATATGATGAAGCATAGCATTCCTTCATTGTTCCCATCTAATGTCTAGTAATTAAACACTTAGGATGGTCATAAATGTATCCAGCCATGTTTATAAGCCCAGGCTGAGAAACACACTCTGAGTCTTCCAAGTTGTAAAGCTTCAGACTGACAGTTTGATATTTAAAGAACTTTGCTCTTCATACTACTCTGTTAATAACTATAACTGATACCATAATTATACTTGGTCTCTTCTTTCAAAAATTAGCAGTGTGCTTGAAATATCTTTTATATGTATATATCTGGTAAATTCGATCTTTCAGTGCTTTCCTGCTTTTAGGGTTTAGAAACATTCTCTTTGCTGCATTAGGAATGGATCTATTTTTTATCTTCTTTCTTTATAAAACTCAGTGCTTATCATTCTACAGGTATATTAGATGAGTTTTTTTCTATGTTTAAAAGACTGGCCACAGCCACTGAACTGTGTTCAGTTTTGGTCTCTGCTACACAAAAAAAGATGAGGACAGGCTGGAGAGGGTCCAGACAAGGGCCTCAAAGATGATCAGTGGACTGGGAACTGCTGTAGGAGAAAAGGCTGAGAGAACTGGGTTTGTTCAGCCTTGAGAAAAGAAGGCTTAGGGGACACCTTATCACTGTGTTTAAAGGGTGGCTACAAAGAAGATGGAGACTCCCTTTTACAAAGACTTGTGTGAAAAAAGGACGAGTAATGGGTACAAGTTGCTCCTATGGACATTCCAGTTGGTCTCTATGACTATTTTTCATAATGACAACAGTGCTACAAAGGAATAATCTCCCCACGGAAGTTGTGGATTCCCCAACATTGGACACTTGTAAGGTTTGACTGGACAGGCTGCTGGGCCATCTTTTCTAGACTTTTCTTTTGCCAAGAAAGGTTGGACTGGCTGATCCTTGAGCTGCCTTCTAACCTGGTATTCTGTGATTCTATGACTGTAGTCTGCCATCAAGACTTGTTTCACTTTGGGTAACATAAAATGTATTTATCTCGTATGAATGTCTCTTGCACCTTGTTCACTGATATGGGAAAGATAAGCTCTTTCCATGTCCTATGCAAGTGCAAACAATAATGATAAAAAAATTATGAAGTCAGTGAACTTTAATGATTATTCATTTTGTCATAAAGATTAAGAGCATAATCACAGTAAGATAAATTAATGTCCAGTAAATTAAAAAAAAGTTAATCTCTACTGCTGTTTTATTACAGTGAAACACACAAAATAATTTGTCCTTTCATGTTGTTAAAGGATTGATTTAGTTGGCCCCAACCATCTTTATATTTGGAGGTCAAGAATAATTTTGACATAAGAAGATCTTTCAGTGTAAGCTAAGTTAGGGAGGGGAAACAAAAAATAAACAGAACAAACAAACTTGGGTAATTTTATCTTCTTGAAAATCAGAAACCTCTGTGTGTGTGTGTTTTCACATCAAGCTAATGTTCTGTATCTTAGTTCCATTGCTCAAATTTTTAGTATATGCAAATATTTTAATTTTTAATTAGCATTTCCTCTTCTATCCTTACTGATCAAGGGCAATATGTGATGCGTTTTCTTGTTTTAAAGTTCCTTTTTTATGTCTTAGGCTTTATAATGCATTACTTCCTTACTGACACTGGACAGAACTCCTATTTTAACCTGGCAACAGATTAAAAGACACTAATAGTGCTTGAAAGTTACTCTGTTCTTATCACATTGACTCAAAGAATCCTGGAATACGCAGGAATAGTAGAGGTTAAACTGTTTTGTGGGGGGTTTTTTGGTTTGGTTTGGTTTTTTCCCTTCTGTTTGATTCAAAGTCCAAGAGAAGCAGAATTTTCATGTTTTGCAATTATAGATAGTACATAGTAATAACCAGCTGGTTATTGACATAAAAGCACAACCTGTATATGCAGATTATATTCTCTTAGCTGTCATGAGAGACAACAGCTTTAAGGATGATGCAGCAATAGATGGTATTTGTAGCAGGGGCAGAGGAGGTGTGTCCCTGATGCCAGACAAAAAGAACAGCAACAAAAGAAAATAAGCTCTCGAGGCAGCATTTGTAAAGTCCATTGTCATTGCAGTAGCAGCTGCGTGTGGAAATGAGGCAAACAGAATTGGAAATGAAGAGCTGGAAAAGAAATTGCCACTTGCCTGCAGGGATGGAGACAACTATGGAGCCTGGCTGCCAATTAACTGCTCTGGTTTTTTGACAGCTTTGATAACAGGTCAAAAAAGTGGCAGCAACTGCTCTTTGACCTACTGGCTTTATCCTTTGTGGTTACTCAGCCACAGATACTCCTCTGGACACAAAGAAATGACATGATGGTACCAAGAGTAGTTTGTATTATGCCGGATGTGGATGATTTCCAGGAGTCTCCAGTGAATTGTCTTTAGATACAAATGTACCTTTCAACTGCTAGTCATAGTGCCAGGGCACACGTACCTTTGGAGGCTAAACCTTGCCAAAATTGGCAGTGCACTGAGTCATCTTGGGTGGTGCTAAGCCTGGGTGTGCAAGGTATTTATTATATTTATTAGCTTAGGTAGAAGGTCCCTGTTTCTGTACTGAAATGTCTGACTAGTTTAGGTGTTGTCTCTGTTCAGACTGTCTCTCTTGAATGGCAGAACCATGATTGCAGCACTTCTGCCATTTAATTGACTAATTTACCCTGTAATGGTATCATAGGCTATTTCAGGCTGTCTCGTTAGAGTAGAGTTATTAGCTTTATTTATGGGCTTCATTCAAGAACAGATGTTTCTACTGTGTAACTGAAATAATCAACGTCTTTGGAAATCAGAGATTGCTATTTTCTGAAATAGAATATGATGTGAAATCTAAATTATGAATCATAAAAGGGCAGGAGTGAAACTAATTGCATTGCAATTTTTCAGAAATTGTTTCTTCTAAAATTTCATCAGTCTTATTCGTGATAATGATAAATAGTTAAAAACATTAATGATATGACAGAAGTGATGTCTTTTACACATGCATGGCTAAATATTTCACTTCTGCTTTGTCATGCTGTTTCTGTATTTCACAGAACTGACATCTGGTTTTTTGCAGATTTGGAGTCCTTTAAATTTCCTTAGTAATTTGGATTTAAATGTTTTCATTTTTCACCAATTTTTTTCACAGTTTATTATTTCTTTAATTGCCACACCAGGTTTCTAGTGAATGTACTTGCACTTCCAGAAATGTACGTGAAGGGTCATTTTTTTCTGAATATATATTTTAATTTTTTTCTTTTGAGTATGAAGACTGGTACATGCTGTTAGTAAGCTTAGCAAAATGGATAAGTAGGATTTTAGTACTTAAATAAGATTTAGTGACATGAAGGAAAAAGACTTAACTTGCCACCCACACTCAAGGCCATATCCTGTGTGACCCACAGGAACAGTCCCAGTGAAGACACAGAAAATACTAACCCAAGTATAGAAGACAAGAGCCATTTAAAATAACCCACTGTTGTTTAAGAACTCTTTTTATATAGCATCATGGAAGAAAAGCTTTCCACCAAAGGTGGGAAGCCAAGTTACAGTCTTTCCCAAGGACATCCAGCATGGTCTGTGGTAAAACCAATATTTCAAGTTGGGTTTCCCCTTCTAGAGTCTTGTCCAGTACTGTTCTGTTGATATGCACAATTCTGGGGGAAGAAACAGCTGCGTGTAGCAGATTTGAATATAATTATTATGAGCAAATGATTGCTTGGTCAGTACAGGAATATTTTTCTTCTTGCTTTAAAGCAAAAATACTAAACCAGAAGGAAAAACATAGACAAGTGTAGAGCAACTTGGATGAAAATACTTAGGCAAGGTGGATTTTTGCACATTGTGCTTTCTCTCTCCAGCCAGGTGCTGCTCAGAGCTTAGAGCAGGTGGGTGCTGCTGCAGTGGGCTTGCCTTGTATGTGCCAGTGGCATGTGCACAGGGGGAAATGGCAAAGGCAGATAGAAGCTTGTGTATTTAGCCAGTTGTGTGGGACTTCCCTACAAAGCTGCACTTACTACCAGTAAGTCTGAGTCATCCCGTTGTAATCAAACTTTGATAAGAAGAAATGGGCAAGGATCTGTCATGAGGATTTATCAACCCCTTGTGAAGGTGCCCTCGGTTTTGTTTCGCTTTTTTATGGAGGTCAGTAGAGAAACGTTCACGTGGAGACTCCAATCTTTGCTCAGGAAAAGCCTTCAGTCAGCTCTTTGACAGTGTTATGGGACAACAAGGTGTCAGAGGAGTGGTCAAGGTCAGGAGGTGGTACCTCTGCAGCAGCTGTGGAAAGGCTCCTCCGTGTTCACCCATGGATTTTAGGCAGGTACTTGCAAGTGTTTCTCTGAGGTTTATTGCTGTGTAAATGTTGGAGTGCTCGGTGCTTTGCAAGACTAGATCCTAGCACTGACCCCTGCTTGGCAATGATACTGCATTGCTCTTAGGAATTAATGTTTCTAAAAATTAATGGTTGAAGTGTAGGAAGATTTTTAATGTTGGAAAACCACTGGAGATGGAGGTAGATTGCTGGTCAGTGCTTTCTCTATGCAAACGAAAACACCAAGTGTATGTAAACAGGTGGTGCTGTTGTGAATTCTCAGTCACTATTACGGTGAAAAGAATTGCTAGGTATTTGATGTACTTTAAAGTGGTGTTTGTAATGTTTTAAGTGTGCCAGGCCTGGACACGTCATTCAAGTCTGGTACCTTGTGTTGAAAAGATGGGTAACTTATGTGTATCTGGAATTAAAGCCTCATATCTTCCCTGTTTATTATTATTAGGTGTAAGCAATTGAGGACAACACTTCTTCCTGTCCAAAGATGGAAAACAACATAACCACTATAACTCGTGAAGAGCTTGAAGAACTAAGAGAAGCATTTGGTAAAATAGGTATGTTTTAAATAAGAAAATAACAAGGACTCCGTTAACATTGAAAACTATTTAGGATTGATGGAAGAAATCTTTATGCATCACTTGGTTTTGATAGGGATGTGTTTCCCCTCTATGTTGCCAGCAACACCTAAGAAAATAAGCATGTTTACAGAGAGCCCTTTATTTTCAAGGGCTCCCTGTAAATGTTTTTATTTGAAACTATGTGTGTAAATTTCTTTCGACTTCAGCACTGAAAACAGATATTTTCTTGCTGGGCAGTTGCATTATTTGTGCCATTGCATATGCTACATAATGGGTCTCAAAATTCAGTTTTTTGAATTCCTTAAATCTGAAAAAAGTTTGATTAAGCTTCAGGTGTTATATATTTTCATGCTAGATTACTGACACTTGGGTTTTACTTTAACGCTTTGGTGAACTGATTTTGTTTTTCATTTATTCAGTTGGATTTTACATTTTAAGTAAGCTAAACTTGGAGATTTTTTAATCTTTTGTAGTTAGCAGATGTTAATAAGTAAGTGTGCAATTTTCTATGCTTGACAGGATGTTTAGAGGTTAATCAGAGTAAACAGAAAGAGTGAGAAATTAAACAGCAACTAACCCTTAGTTCCAGATTGCACTGCTATTGTGAATGTTAAAGTTCATGTCCACTTTATTTCTTGTTTGGAGTCTTTAGCTTGGTAAAGAAACTATTGCAAAGCTATAGTTAGAGATTTGTAATACAATGAGTAGTATGGAGAAGGTGAAGAAGGAATTATTCAGGTTCTATCAATACAGGTATCAATAGAGAGTCAGAAGGCTTAAAATAAAAAAGAGTAGCTTTTCTTCATTATAAATAGTGAAACCACAAACTCGTTGACTCGGGATGTTGGTGAGACCAAGAAAGAGTAGACATTCCAAAGGGAGAAAGATACATCCATGGAATGTAATTCATGAGGTGCTGTTAAACAATCATCATGACACCTGTAGCTGGAGAAGTCTATAGCCTGCAGGTGCTGGAACAGCAGGGTGAAGAGAAGAGCAGTGTACACATATATCAGTCTACTGGGCAATGTTAGGATACATAGATACTCACTGGTGTTGTCTGACAGCTTTTCTGTTTGGTTTTTCACCATCTGCTTTCATTCTTTTTCCACTTCCTGCCTGCATGTTTTCATGTTTCTCCTCTAAGAATTGTCTGTATTTCTCCTACTCACTGAAAAGCATTTTTTTTCCTTATGCTGTAAAACATACAAATTAAGCATCATTAGTTTTTTTCTTTTTTTCATTTTTATATTTCCAATGAAGATCTTTATGGGTAAATTGCTTGCAGCTACATTGGTAAACTGAGAGAAGGCATGTATTTAACTCTCAGCTTGTCATCATGGAAACTTAGCCCTGGTGAAAGGTGAACCTAGAGAAATAAAATAGCTGGTAATCTGAGTGAGCTCATGAGCATGTCCTCTGCTCTTTAGACCATCCCTGTTATTACATGTGGTTGTACATGTCTGCAAGCCAGTGGATGAATGAATACATATGCAGACACAAAATTTGTCTGTGTATTGATTTGTGAATTGTTGGTAGCATCAAAACCACAAAACTATTTTTTTTACCAGGGGTTTTTAGCCTTTTGTCAGCAGTGAAATAGGGCCACCTTATGAAGCTGTACAGAAGCTACACAGTGTAGTATGGATTACAAGAAAATTACTGTATAGCAATCAGTTATGGCTACAGATGCAAGCATGTTTCTCTGCTTGTCCCTCTGTAAGGGGAGGCATATTCATCCACTCTGCTATTACTGGCTGAGTTATACTAGAGGCAATACAAAGAGAGGTTTTTAAACAGTAAACAAAGTAAAAACAAAAGTGGAAGCACCTTAACGAGTTAGAAAGGTGGTCACATCGTCTGCTTCTACTTCTGACTCATTTTGATGTTCTCTTAAATTGTCTTACCTTAGATTGTTTGTAGAGCTGGGAAAATACTTTTCAAGAGCTCTAATATTATCATGAAAGACACCTAAAACATGGAAAATATTAGTATTAAATATATAATATGGTGGACATTATATCCAGCATGCTTTAGGCTGGATATGATTTCTTGTATTTGATTGAATTCATCTATACTATGGACTATAGCTTTTTTTATAGTGTATGGACTATAGCTTTTCTGCTTTTAAAAGTACTTCTCTCCATTGCATAGCCAAGGCACTACAGGTACAGGTAAGGCTATTTTACTGATCTTCTCAAATTCTGCTTATATAAATATGTGTATACATATGTATGGAAATATGCATAGATTTGAAAAAAATAGAAACAGTTAATGTGGTTGATTCATTGATATGTTACTTGGGATAAAAACATAGGTGTAAAATGATGCTTTCTTATACTAAGATGAATTCAAGACAGCCTCCTGCACAGAGATTGGCCTAAGGTGAAAGTACAAAGGGTATTCTTGATTGTTTTTCTGCTGCTGCATTATTCATCATGAATAACACAAATTATACTAAATTTTTCGAGTTTATTTTTATATGATACAGTCATTTATTTCCTTCCACAATTGTGGAGCTGTACTGTACCTCTTGTTGAATAAAAGCCTTCTGATACTTTGCTGTACATGAACATTCCTGACATGTCTTGGGAGCCAAGTGTAAGTGAACGTGGCAGTACAAATTGTTCCCAACAGAGCTAGTTAATAGATTAAGGAAGGTCACCTTTAATAAACAGATAGAGATCATCCCAGATTTATTCTTTACAGGTAAGCCTAACCACATCAAAAATTTTGAAGAACAGAAAATGTCTCTCAGATATTAGGATAAGGAACAAAATGCAGTCAGGAAGAGTTCTTGTGTTAGTGTGCTCTTCTAATAACATGCATCAGGTCTGAGTTTCCTGGTGGCAAATGGTATAATATTGACAGTAACCATGTATTAATTGATCTCCCTTTCACTTGAAGGGTGGGGTTTTTTTGATTTGAGTCTTAAAAAAAAAAAAAAGATTAAGCTTCTCTATTTGAGAATCTGCTATCTTTTTGTAGCTGTGCTTTGGGATCCTAAGATAGCTCCTGAGAAAGTACATGACAAGATGGAACAAGTCCTAGACTAGTTGTCCCTCTAATCCACAAGCATTCCTTTATTCTTGCATAGATACATACATATCTCTGTCAGGAAAAGAAATACTCCTTTCCTAAGACTGTATTTCTCACACTTTATTCTTAACAGCTGCTATACTTTCTTCTTTACATAAATGTAACAGCTTGTGCTTTGATTTTGCAGATATTGACAACAGTGGGTATGTCAGTGATTATGAGCTTCAAGACCTGTTTAAAGAAGCAAGTCTGCCCTTGCCTGGTTACAAAGTCCGGGAGATTGTAGAAAAAATCATTTTAGTTACAGATAGCAACAAGGATGGGAGAATCAACTTTGAAGAATTTGTCTCTGTAAGACATTCCCTTTGGATGTTTTTCTACTGTCTGATATGTATTGAGAATTAGGATAGAAAACTGAATTGAGTACTATTTTTATGTATAACTAGTATTTTGAGTTTTCTAAGATAAATTAGATTATCCTATATAGTTATTCACTAATCTTTCACTCTCCTATTTAATTTAATAGATCAGATTTGACAGTGAGTGAGAACACAGTAGTTGCAAGCAGTCCTACTTTGTTTCCTTAAAGATGAGGGGATGGACTACATATTGTAGAAGCTGTTGGGTCAGCCCTTGCTCTGGCAAAATAGCAGCCTCTGAATGATATTAGTACTGCAAACATTAGTCTGTCCCTGTGCTTAATCTTTATACTAAAGGTTATTTATGGCAGTGAGGTACAGTTTTCCCTTCAGTGAAAAAATTCAAAGGTTTAAACTTTTTTTAAAGAGGATCACTCACTAGTGTGCTTTAGGAGAATCAAAAACCTATCAGGCTGTTGGTTTGTGTGTTTTTGGAGATGTTTACTTTTTGCTTTGAATTTAGAGTAGTGCAGCTAATTGCAGCAGGTTGCTTGTTGAACTGGTTATTAATCTTTCTTTCCAAGATTCTAATTTGAAGTGGTTCATGGGTGAGATGCATATATTCACCTCCAGATGTACTGTATCTGTTACTTATACTTCATTGTCAGTTTGAGGCCTCTACAGCATTTGGGCAAATCTAGGACATATCAGTATATCCCAAGTAGTTTACATTGCAGGCAGGTAAAAAATTGTATTAGCTTGATAAAGGAAGAGCATGTGTAACCTTTTACTGTGAAGCACGTGGTGAAATAAGTGGGAGAAATACACTACAGTTATCAAAAATGTGTATTATCTTTGGTAAACTGAAGAATGCAACTAAAGTGTCTGTGGAAAAATTGTGTAGATATTTGTATGCCTGGTTTTTTAGTTCTCATGGCTTAATAAAGGTATTCTCTGGAAAGAATGTGTTACATATGCAGTATGCAAGTTTCATGAGAGGATTTAAAGTAGTTTTACCAGTACAGGAAAATTGTTTTTATAACAAAAGTTGATTGTACCTTCAAATAACTAAGTGTTAATTCACAGAAGTACTCTGGAGTCAGTAGTTAAGCTGACATTGATATTTACATCAATCACAAAATGCTTTCTATTTTTTTAAATTCAGATAATTCAGGAATTGAAAAGTAAGGATGTTAGCAAATCTTTTCGGAAATCAATAAACAAAAAGCAAGGTATTACAGCAATTGGAGGAACATCAGCAATATCTAGTGAGGGGACACAGCACTCTTATTCAGGTAAGAAATAATTAAACATGGGCAAACTTTGCATGGAGGGAGACTCTTTAAATTTGCACTACAGATGAAGAAAAAATAGCCCAACTGGAAAATGTTGGTGTTGAAAGCAAATGAACACAGAGAAAGTGTGTGGGGATAGTTTATTGAATCTGCTTGGTTGTTGCTAGTTTGGTGTTGCACTTGGAGGCAAGTTGGGTATCTTTGCAACAGCAAAAGAGGAAAACAACCACTGAGAGCACATGGCGGGGGAAATGGCCCTTCTGGGATTCTTTTAGTAATGCTAGTCAAGTTTTTTCCTACATTACTACTCTTATTTCTATATTCAGATAGAAATGAATCCTCATTTTCATTTCCACAGTGCTAACTAACATAAATAAACCCCTAACAAAACACTGTGTATCCTTTCTGTATGAAAGGGCCTCCTCAGCTGTCTCTGTCATTATAGAATTGTTCATTCCTACATGGTTTTTGCATAGTCTCTCTCACACTTAAGAAGCTGCTTTTAATATTTGATCTGTTTCTTTCTACCTCCCCCTGCTACGTGTAATTTAAGTTGGTAATTGTGCCTAATTGCATTGCAGCTCCTGGCCAGAGTGGTAACCACCTTCCAGGATCATATTGCAATCAGCAGTATTGCAGCTTTCTTGATTGACTTGAGTCTGGAATTTGCTGTAGTTCCAGATTGTGTTAAGATTCTATATATGAGGAAGATTCACTTGGGTTGGCCAAAGGTGGCAACACCCTCTCTTTCAGTATGATTCTTAGAGCACCAGCTGCACTTGGTGTATCTCCAAAGCAGGAAATATGTTCCATCTCAAAGGATGCCTGTAGAGCATCAGATGTAATTGTTTAGACTCTCTTTCATTTTTAGTGGAGAGAAACTGAGCCCACTCAAGTGCAGGTCATCAGCCATCTTGTTTATGATGAGCTGCAGTGTGCACTGGATTGTCCTGATGTTTCCCACTGAGGCAGATGGAGGTACCTGTCTTGTTTGCCTCTTGAGTTAAGGGAGGTGAATACCACCTACAGGTGGTATTTGGGAATTTGGGTACTGATACTTGATTGACCATTATCCCAATAAGCTTTCTTAGACATACAGCAGTAAATTCTGCACTAAACATGAAAGAGCATTTAAAACTGAGAGGTTAAACTTTTTAAGTTTCTCAGAGCTACATACAGCTCAGCAGTCCAGATCAGTCTCAAAAGGATTCCCAGTCTCTCAGAATGAAACACTGCGTTTTAAACTAATGTCATATAGATTGAGATGTTCATGGAAATGGTAATCTATTACTTTATTGTCCTCCTTCTTTTCAGAGGAAGAAAAAGTTGCTTTTGTTAATTGGATAAATAAAGCTCTACAAGATGACCCAGACTGTAAGCACCTCCTACCCATGAACCCATCAGATGCCAGTCTGTTTAAATCCCTTGCAGATGGCATCCTTCTTTGGTGAGTCCCAGACTGGGAGAAAGAAAAGAAATTAATCTCAGAGGTTAAATGCTGATCACAGTGACATGAACTGGAAAAATTCTGACATGCTTTAACATCAAGACTCCACTCTAAAGTATTTCAACCAGTGTGTAAGGTTGAAAAAAAGTGTGTAAGGGGAAAATCTGTTTGCCCATAGAAATGTGATTTTTAGCAGATTTCCTTATGTGACTCTATGTGTATATTATAGAAGTGGTTTTCCACTTCAGTCTCATAATTATACAGGTAAGATATGTGCAGGCTCTTTATAAAGGAGGTAATTGCACAGTTCATATATTCATTAGTTGAAATAATTAGAAAAGTTAACTATTTCAGATATTTTTAAAAGTTACTAAGTATAGTCACTTGATCCTGGGATGGAAGTAATAGAAATCTGAATTAAATCCGTGGCAAAATAGAAAGCATATAGTAGACCCCTTAACTTTAGTCTGCTGTAACTTTCTAGTTAGTTAAAGTAGATTAATAGTATTTACTCATACACTTGGTAACAAGGGATTAACATGTTAGTATTGATGTGAATTAGTCTTTGAGATCTGTGTAGATACAAGGTACTATAGAAATGCAGATTATACTACAAACTTTCAGTAGAGACCATTTAACTTGACTTTGGTTTACAGTTTTAATCTTCTCAGGAACATTTTTTGACAGTACAGACATGCTCTATTAATTATAAAAGCCAAATACTTTCCTTTAGCAAAATATTATCTAGGGTGTTCTGAATATTATCTAGGGTGCAAATATTTAACAGGGAGAGGAGGTTTAGATGATTGGTTTTTTAATCTTGTCAGAAGTATTTGAGCTAGTTTAAGGTGGTAGGAGTTTATAATCAAATAATATATTTTCTGATAAATGAAAGCTTGAATAAACTCTTGACTTTTCTTCCTTAGCAAAATGATCAACTTTTCACAACCAGATACAATTGATGAAAGGGCTATTAATAAGAAAAAACTCACTCCTTTCACTATTTCTGTAAGTACTGCACGGATAGGAACCTGCCACAAATTAAAACATGAAGTATTTTTCTGTTTTAATGACAGTTCTCCTGGTGGAGGAAAAAAATTTTTAAAAAATCCTATATAATAAAAAAATTTTAAAGCAGTCAATGGTATTTTCTAATAAGCTCTGCTGAATTCTCCTGTTTCTTAGATGATTTACAGGAAAGCTTACATTTTTCATGCTTTCCCTAGTTCTTTCCCTATTCACTACTTTTGCCTTCCATTGCTAAGTACCTGAAGAAGATAATTATTCTTGCAATGCAGAAAGAATCTGCATGGCTGTATAGCAGGATGATGTATTTTCATGGTGGAGAGCAGCTTGGACAGAGGATGAGAAGCTCAGTTTTGAATTGTGTATGAAGTCATGAAAAAATTTGAGAGAAACAGTTTTTAAGACCCTAGTCTGGGTTTAAGAAAACAAGTTTGGAAAACAAGGTAGATTCCTAAGTTACCAGCCCAATGAGAAAAAAATGCTGATTAAAAACCTAAGTTAATTGGCAGACTTTTTGTTTTAGGCTGTGAGGTTAAGATATGAAAAGTTAAACCATACTGTGTTCTAAATCCTTCAAGTAGGTTTTGTAATCTCTACTTATTTGAAGAGGATTTTTCAGCAAAGATGCTACTATAGGTGTTTGTTGTCTCTGTAGATAGGTAAAATATGCCTCAAGAAAACAGTGATATTGATGAAAGTTGCCAGCTATGTTTTTTTGCAACCTTTAATCTGTGACAATCACTAGCTTTACTTTCAGTGTCAGGGTCATGGATTGCCATGATTTTCTTATGCTCTCCATTCAATTACAGTTCAACAGTTGCTTGAATAAGTGTGTCAGCCTGTATAAGATTCAAGATGGGATGACAGTATGATGTCAGTAGCCTCCTGCACAGGACAGAATTCCAGATGAATATGTTTTTCCACAGGATCAGCCCCTCATATTTTGGGCAGTATTGTTTAATTTATACATGTGATACGTATAAATTACAGAAAGTATTTTGATTAGAGTATTCCTCAGTAATCCAAGATGCAGAAGGTGCTCCACAATTTTTTGGTGGGATCCATATTAAACATTGGCAATAATGTTTTGCAATAAACTTTGGTAAGATACGAGGTAGTTCACAAAAAATCTCTGGGGTGCAGTTTTTCACTGGGAACCATTGAACTAATGCATTATTTCTCCCAAAGTTTAATATGAACAAATTTGCTAAGAATTACAACCTCATAAGTTGTTAAACAATGATACTCCAAACAGGAAAACCTAAACCTGGCTCTGAACTCAGCATCTGCTATTGGCTGTACGGTTGTCAATATTGGATCACAAGATTTACAGGAAGGAAAACCACACTTGGTATTAGGACTCTTGTGGCAGATCATTAAAGTTGGTCTTTTTGCTGATATTGAGATCTCCAGAAATGAAGGTAAGTGTAATACCAGGTCAGCCATTTGGAATTAGCTGAGACCACAATAGCAATGATTTCAGCTTTCTTTCAAACTTGCTTTTAGCTCTTATTGCCTTGCTAAATGAAGGGGAAGAACTAGATCAGTTAATGAAGCTTTCCCCAGAAGACCTCTTGCTGCGCTGGGTGAACTTCCATCTGGCCAATGCAGGGTGGCAGAAAATCAGTAACTTCAGCCAAGACATTAAGGTATGTAGTCACTTGCTCTGATAATTGAACATAATGGTTTTAAAACACACTATGCATAGAAACAAATGAGTCAGATCAGAAGACTTTAGATAAAGTAGTAACCTACTTTGTCTAGCTGTAGGTTTATCCTGCATTTTTCAACACTGAAAGAGCATTATTTTGATCTCTCACAGCCTATTCAGTGGCTCATACCAGGTGTTATCACATCATGGTGCAAAGTGAACATTTCCAACAAGCTCACATTCACGGAAGCTCTAATGTTCCAAGAGGGCCATTAGAGTTATTTAGGACAATTTGTACTGCCTTGTTATGTAACTGTTAATAAATCCCAGTCACTGCTCTGCTGGTGTGCCAAGTGACTGACACAGGGGAGTGAAAGGTGTGCTGGTTCTGTGGGGCAGGTGACAGAGCTGTGTGATTGTTCTCTCTTCAGTCATTCTACATGAGGTGTGCAGAGCACTGTAGCAGTCCAGTTGAAGACAGAAAATACCAACATTTTAAAACTCAATGCAAGGGAGGAAAATTCCCTAAGGTGATAAGAACTCCTTTCACTGAAGAAAACCATGTCATTAATTGCTAGTTACAGCTTTTCAAATGCCACCAAGAAGTCTGTTGAAAGCTGCTACTATGGTAAAGATACTATATGCTGTTTAAGAGAAGTATTAAATACTTCTAAAAGTAGTAAGGTTTTATTTTTTCTCCCAGGTTGTAGCTGAGGTGGGGGGGAAGCCTCACAAGCATACTGAAAACTGCATCAAATAAATGTAATTCCTTTTGTAACTATAGATTCATCCTAAAAGAGCCACCTTGCTCTCAATTTTTAATTCCAATTGATTAAGAAAGAGAAATTTTTATAAAACAGTCGTCTTCGAAAAAGTAAATGAATAAAATGCAAACACTGAATAAAAGATGCAAGCTGGGTTTTTTGTGGGTAACCTATATAAATTTGTCCTGAATATATTAATTACATCAGTCTAGTTAATATTCACCAGAATAATTTAACTGGCATTGTCCAGAATAATTAGCAGACATTCCTTTTCTCTGTTGTGTTGTTAAATAAGTTCTATGTGAAATAGGGTAGTAAAATGGCTGTAGGACCTCATCCATATTCACTGAAATTAGGGTGCTATATTTTTGACTTGTATGGCTTTGGAATTAGTCTATTCGAGCAATAAATGGTTAGGAAAAGCTACATATTTGCTCCTTGCTGTTTTTATTTTAATATACTGCTTGTTTCAGGATTCAAGAGCATACTACCATCTGTTAAATCAGATTGCACCCAAAGGAGATGACCTTGATCAATTGCCCATTAAAATTGACTTTTCGGGATTTCATGTAAGTATCTGGAAATGTAAAAATAGACTGGAGTTATCCAAGACCTCTGTGTACCCTGGTTACTGGGCTGTCCCTGCATCCTCTTTTGTTTTCTGATGCACACACAAACTCAGTCAGATTCCCCAGTGTTACAAAAGCTTAAATGGGCAAAAACTTTGCTCAAGTTCCAGAGCACTTCCACAAAAGGATAATGCATCCTGCAGTCTAAAGTTTGGAGCTGTGTCTTCCTTGGACTAGTGTATCTTTATTTTCAGTTGGGTCATCCAGCGTGAATATTACAGCATCCTGCTGGGTTCTCCTCTTCTGCAATTCAGACAAAGAAAATGAGTAGACTTTACAAACATTGTGATGCTTCCTCAAACCCAACAGCATTCAGAAATAACATGTGAATGCTTCCAGTAAGCAGCAGCAAAGTGTGGCATCCACTGAGCTTTGAGTTATAAAGAGACAGAGGGTCTAAAAGCAGCCCTATGTGAATATGAAAACACTTCTGTCTAAGCTGCAATATAATGCTCATCAGAAGGATTACTCTGAGAATTCATTAGATAAAAAGTTGAACTGCATGCCTGAAATATCCATATATCAATCAGAATCTAAAGTAAAATCTCATTATTCATTATAATAATGAAACCCGCTTGCAGAATTGTTTGCTTACATGCTTTAGTTCTTTCAAACTCATTCATAAGGAGAGCTCTGTTTTCTTTGCTCTTGTTTTGGGATTTTTGAGGAGTGAGAAAGAATAATAGTTTTTTCCATGTAATTTTCTATAGTTCATATGATCACATTCTGTAGTGAATTATAAACCACTATACTTTTAATAAAGACCAATGAACAAAGCACACAGTTTGTTGCCAACTTGGGATGATTCAGAGGCAAAAATATTAAAAGGAAAGCAAGTTTGAAGCGTTCAGACCCTGAGGGTTTTGAGCATCATCTATAATTACTGTGCTTGAGAATATCAGTTTAAAGCAGTGATGGTGACCCTTTGGCACATGTAGCAGAATATGCAATCTGGGAGTCAACATCCTGGAAATAGGAATACAATCACTACACTTCTGGCTGCAGTTGCTGCAATTGGATGAGGAATGCTCTGGTAGCAGCTACAGAAGTGATGGACAGAAAGAAGATGGAATGAAGAGGGGAATTGTCTAAGAGGTAGCTCAGGCATTGGGGAATGAGGGAGGAACTGACATGGGTCATTTAAAGATTTCCCTACCTGAAGATTTGGTAAAAAAATAAAAATGTGCTGGTACTTATTTCAAATTAATTTTTTGTTTGTTTTTATTTTTAGGATAAAAATGACTTGAGGAGGGCTGAATACATGCTCCAACAGGCAGATAAATTGGGCTGCAGACAATTTGTAACTCCAGCTGATGTGGTTGCAGGCAACCCTAAACTCAATTTGGCTTTTGTTGCAAATCTCTTTAACACATATCCAGCCCTGCACAAGCCTGACAATTCATCTTATGATCTGAATTTATTAGAAGGTACTCAACTTACTAAGCATACAGAAGATAAGAATATTAGTGACTTCTACTTAAGTGTTTCTTCTAGGTTGTGATATAGGATCCCTGTGTGATGGTGCCTGTGTTTTCTCATTAGCAATCAATATAAGCCTTAGTAGAAGTGCCTGTTACTGTGTGTATTGTTCACTTGTGTTAGCCTGACCTAATGGTTATTCCTGAATAACCTTCTATCGTTCATTTGCAGGAGCAAAAGCTATCCTCCCACTTTGCTTCCAGCTTCCTGTGCTTCTTTCCATACTACTTATATTTTAGCTGATGTACAAATTCTAGCTTTTCCTAATTTGCAGTGCCATATTACACAACTGTAGTAGTGTTTAAAAGTATTTTTCACATACTCATTTTTATATGTATGTGTGTGCATATTAGTTTATTGCCTTTTAAGGCAGGAAACATTTAAAAAAAAAGGCTTCTGTATCAGCAACATATATTAATCTATTGCATCAACAGCCTATATAGATGTGTTTTGTCAGGGAGTTTGGCCTTTAACTGTACAGTTCAGATCCCTAATGCTGGAGATAAAGGGATAATTGGTACCAATCTTTGGCTGTTGCCCTTGCTGTGGCCCAGCTAATCTAGGATAATGAAATGGCTCCTGCCAGTGTATTTCACAGTTGTTCACTGATCTCAAAGGAATGTGAGAATCAGGGGTGCTGCACTCGGGAGAACCATCAGCAATGTTCACATAGTCCTCTGCACTGCCTTCTCCTGCCTTCCTCTTACTGTTCCTATCAGGTTTCCTTTCCATCTAGGTGAGTCTATCTTCCTTTGCTCCTGTTTTTTCATAATTTGTCTGCGCTGCTGCATCCCTGTGTCACAAACCTTGCATCCCTCTGAGCGCTCCTGTTTCAGGCTTCCTGCTTTTCCAGCTTCAGCTGGATGCCAGCTGTGATAGAGGGATCAGAGCACAGGACACAGCCTTCCCTTTTCAGCTGTGATATCCCCAGCCACAGTCCCTGCTGTCCAGGACAAAGGAAAGGCCTGTTCTTCCTCTGCTGCAATTTTGGTAGAAATGTATGCTCTTGGAGATGTATACAGGAGCTGTGTGGAGGTGGAATATGTTCAGTTCAGCTTCTCTGTTATGAAGATAAAGTTGCTGGTGTGATTGGAAATACTGAAAACTTGGACAAATTTGGAAGTTTTCAGTGGCATGGTAAAAACCAGCTGAACTCTATTTACTTTCCTGAAATATTTAAATTAGATCAAGGTCTCAGCTAAAACAGTTGTAAAAAGTTACAATCACCTGAATGTTAGACTACAACTTGGTAATGATAAATACGAGCCAAAATGAACTTATTATTTATAGTACGTATTTTAGAGATGGATAGTCATGCCAATGTTACCTGTTCAAAGGCAAGTAGATGACCCTTCTTTGCCCACAAATAACTCCTGTGGTGTCATGTAGCTCTAAACCATCAAAATAGTTATTTCAGCCAAAAGACAATGTTGTTAATGTTTTTTTTTTCTGTTAACATGTTTTTTTTTCCATAAAATCCTATGTTTTTACTGTTGTTTTCTCAAGGTAGTGATATAAAATATGACATTAATTTCTTTATAGTTTCATCATAGATTGTCTGTTGAAATCTGACTCATAATTTATAATGCTTTCCTGTTTTGCTTCATGAAATGCAGATTTGACCCCTCCTAATGTAGGTACTGTATTTAGTACTTTTCTGTACTCCATAAAAGTGTTTATTCTGCAATTTTTCTTCTTTTTTCTTTTCCTAGTGTTTAATCATCTCTGTCCTTTTCTGGTTGATTTTTGGCATTGTTCTTTTATGTTTCCATTGCTTTAATATGCCGTCATAAGTAAAAGAGAAGGAAAAAACCCCACAGGTCTGATGCATATAAAATGGGGGCAAGAGTTACAGTAAGTCAAATGCCATACAGTTATTTCTGTGGGTTTAGCCAGTAAGGGCTTTCCATGAGCTGAGATGTCAAGCTGTAGGCATGTGTGGGTGAGTAGAGCTTTCTGAAAGTCTTCATTTTACTGCATAAATTCCATCTTTTCAGTGTCTGTTCCACCCAAAGAATATGATGTGGCTGTTCTCTTTGGTTTCAGACAATGCCCTGATAATACTGAACAAGTCTGATGTGCACTTGTATGTGGAGAGCACATCCCTCTGGAATACTGGCATAGCCAAGTGACCATTTGACACTGTGTGGGGGTGGAGGGGGCAGTCCTGACCTCAGCTCATGCACAACCTTTGTGTGTTGCTGCTGTTCTGAGGAACCTCTCACTCATGGGGAAAGCAGCAGAGTTTGGAGTCAAAGTCATACAGAAACCTGAGTTCTTGGGGAGAGGAAGAGGAGGGACTTGTGTCCACCCACATTTCCTCCAGATGTCCTCTACTGTTGCCCAGATAACTGCAGCCTTCATGGCTGTTAGCACAGGTTACCTACTCCCACTCAGGCTGGCTGAATTTAGGGTGCAGTTGCATCTTGAGCTTGTCTTCCAGAGAGAATCTTAGATATGTGGAACTCTTTGGATTCTTGATCCCCTCCCTATGGCTACTCCTCATTCAGTTCCACAGTATAATGATCTCGAAGAAAGAGATGGCAATAAATATAAAGGATACTACCAAATTTGCTCCTCTCTCTTTTGTGTAGCTCTGCCCCCTTTCTGCAGTTTTCCAATGATTTTGGCTATCTGCTGCACCACTCAGCAGAAGATATGCTCCTGATAGGATCAAAAGGTATATTTTGAATAAAAGAATAGAGAGAAAAAATTGGTCAGTTCTCAGCCATCTGGAAAACTTACAAACGCTTATGTGTTGCATGATAAAGGGATTTGTTTAGAGTGGCATATTAAATATAGTATGCTGGGTTTAGTTCCTGGATTCCTGCTATCCAAAAGGGTCCAGCCCAACTTGCATGTTCCTGTTCCTGCTTGGCTACTTTGGATTCTTTTGACAACATTAAGCATGTGTTTTAAAATTCTCAGTCTGAGTGCAGTTGCTGAGTATCTGTTTTGTAGCTCTGCTGTTTAGTAAAAGTTCATTAAATAACCTTGTTACTGTCCTTGCTATGGACAAGTGTTCCTAAAAGCACTTTGCAGTCAGTATTTTAGGTACTGCAAGTCAACCTAAAGCTCAGTAACCCTAAAAACTTCAAAACAGGAAAAAAAAAGTGAAAGGTACTTGCTTCAAAATACTGTTCATAAACTTAAATTATAGATCATTCTTGAGTTGTGATTGGGTTTTTTTAAACGGGAAAACTGATATTTTTAGTAACTTTGTCACAAGATGTGATTCTCCTTTTAAATTTGAATGTGGGAAGAAATATGTGAAACAAAGCTGACTGACAACATGCAGAATAGTATTTTTCTTTTTCAGCATATATTCATCAGTAACTCTGGTTATTTTTACAAGTAAATATTTGAAACAAACACTAGTTAGTTCATATTATATATGGAGAAACTCATAATTTAGAAAATGTGTCAGTAGGATGAATATCATCTATTTAATAATTGCAAGAGAGTAACTGGTAAGCTGGCTGAAACTTCAAATCAAAATTATTCTGTAAGAAATAGTAAATTACAGCTGAAATTTCTCAAGTCCAGAGCTTTTTGTAAACAAGGGTAAGAGATCTAGACTAAAATTGTAACCTCTGTCTGACAATCAGTGTTATGACATAGGTCTATGCATGGGAGAAATACTTTCTTCCTAGTCTAATGACAAATACATGTTTACACAGAAGCTTATTTTTGCAAAAACATTCATTATTCTGTGGTCAGCCTAGAACTGCAGTACTAAATGAGGCAGTGTTCATGCTAAATAAACCTCATTAAACAGACTGGGTATTGTTATCCTTCAAGGAGCAAATGAAAACAGCAAAGAAAAATCTTACTTAGGTGTTCGTGCTTCAGTCCAGAGAAATCTGTTCTTTCATTGTTTGGAGAGGTTTTCTCCCTCCTCGGTGTCCTCTCTGTTTTCTTAACTGTGGGAACAAACTCATGAGGTTGTTGCAAGCCCACATATTCAGGCAAAATATTTTCTTAAATGCTGTTCGTTGATGTACGAGGAAACAGCTTATACAGCACTGATTTACATGCAGTTGGCCACAGATACATCGTACAAACATAGGTAGTGTCGTATATACAAAGTTAATGTGTTGTTACAAGCCATAACTTTATAGAGAGAGTGAGTTAGTTTAGGGCTGATGGTGGCAATGGATAAAAGCAGTGTAAGTCAGGAAAGCAAAGGCTGGGTTCTACTTCCTAATGAATTTTCTGCAGTTCTCATAAACAGAATTGCTGGTTAAAGCTGTGAGGATAACTGGCCCCCTTGGCAGTATAAATAGCTTCACAAATTTAACAGATACAACACTGCCTTGCTAAGTCTCCAGTGCTAAAAACTAAAACAAGTCAAGTGTGTTGCTTTGGGGAGGCCCTTCACAAATTAACCGTGGCAACTTATGTGTGGAGAGAGTGGAGCTGTAGTGTCCAGAGCTTGAAGCAATTGCAATAAGTGTTTTAATACTGACTTTTTATTAAAAGATGTCATTTCAAACAGGTTTAACAGTACTATTGAATGCAATTTCCACTCAGTTTTAGGAAATTATTATTAATAATCCCTATTTTTCCCATTATATGTTAATTATGTAAAATATAATAAAGATGTCTATTTCTCTATTTTATCAAATTGTATTTACTTGGAAAAACGTATCCTAATACATACAGTACTATTCTAATAGTATTCCCTATAGTTTCTCTGTCCCTGTGCCCAGAACTGACTTTGAATTGCATAGGATTGCTGAGTATAGACAACTGTAAGGAAAATGATGAACTAATTTTGGGGCTGGGAGGGGGTGTGAGGGATATGAGAGCCATTTAAACATTGCTTATTAGAGTGTTTTCTACAATAACTTATTATATTTGTCACCATAGGAGAAAGTAAGGAAGAAAGGACTTTCAGAAACTGGATGAATTCACTGGGTGTGAGCCCATATGTTAATCATTTATACGGGTAAGGTTTTTTAAAACAATGATTTGACTTCTCTTGGATGGTGGGAAGAAAGAAGGGAAGTTTTATTTCTATTAGAGCAGTGATGTTCAGGTTTCCACACAGTGTGATACGAACTTCAAAACTGGACTGTATTACTCTTGTTTTTTTAAAGTTGAGATAATGGTGTTTTATGATGCATGATTTTTATTTTCTCAGTAGACTGTAAGAAGCTATGCAGTGTGGTATTCCCTTAGATGAAGGGGTTCATAACATGCTTTTTAGATGCTTCTGGTCACTTTCAAATTGTGCCAGCAACTGATTTGAATCCTGTCAATAAAAGATGAGACAGAGGAAGCAACTGAGAGCATCTGCTTGCATGTATATTTGCTGTCAGGTTTCATTGTTTCTGTTTTCTGACCTCTGTAAAGTGATCTGTAGGTGGCTTAACATGGAGAATTTCATTTAGTAAGTAGCTTAATCTTGTTATCAGGCATGCAGTATGCAGTATATAGTGGAAAAATAATACTTCTCCTACTATTCTTTTTTCATAAGATAAGTACATTGGTTTTGATTATTCTTTAGCAAAATACATCTGTGAGTGCGAATAAAGCATGAGTATCTAACATTTGGGAAAGTCCTGAGGAAATTAAAACTAGATCAATAAATTAAATCTCTTTAGCAGCTATTTTGTCCATGTCTACCATGTGAAAGCAATTATTTAATTGAAGTTGGTAAAGCCACTGGCTGAGCTTACTTCACTGAAGATTTGGGAAAATTACGAAATTAAATGTAGAATTCAATGTGTATAATTTCAGAAATCAAGCTATTGATATAGGCCAGTTTCTCTACAGAACACCACAAATTTTCATTTAAGTGTCTGGAATTTTTCAGCAACTTAATGACATTGTGAGAAGTCTCAGGTACTTATTTTCACTATCAATATGAGCTTTGTGCTTAAAAACATTGTTTTACTCTGGTTTAGTGACCTTTCTGATGCTTTAATCATCTTCCAATTGTATGACATGACTCGTGTGCCAGTCGACTGGAACCATGTTAACAAACCTCCTTATTCATTACTTGGTGGAAATATGAAAAAGGTGGGTAATACAGACTGTAATACAGCCCAGCTTCACTGTCTCCCATTGTGTTGAGTGTAATCTGTGTTGCCTAGGGGGGAAAAAAAGGAAAACATACCTTCCAGATATTATTCCAGGGAATAAACAGCAGTTATAGCATATATCACTTTATAAATGTGGACACCTTTTAGCAATATTTAGTTTATGGTCTAGTTTGGATATACAAGTGAAAGCTTCAGGCCTGACACAGCTATCATTGCCTGATCTCTCATACCATGAGATGTTTCCTCACAGCTGCCTGGAGGATTGGTGCAAGACTTGCAGAATCCAAGCTTTCAGTGAGTTTTGTGACTGTGAGGAAGCCTGAAATGTAGAGGATAAAAATTACTGTCTGTTCAAGAATAACTCATTTCAATATTTTTCCAAGTATAGTTTTGATATATTTAAATTCAATGCCTTAATGGAAGTAAACTTGATTTTCTCAAATGTGAAAAACATATTATCAATAGAATCTTGCATACTTGCATTTATAGTAAAACCTATATATTTTAATCAAGTGTAGACAGACTAGAAATCTTTCCCTAGCTTCAAATCTCACCATAAGTAACAGTAAGCAAAACTAATCCAAAACACACATAGCTTATAGGTATGTATTGCAGAAACACTAAGAATGTTTTCATTTTTTGCACACAAAATTTATTTTTAGATTGAGAATTGCAATTATGCAGTAGAACTTGGGAAGAAAAAAGCCAAATTCTCACTGGTTGGTATTGCTGGACATGATCTAAATGAGGGTAATCCAACTCTGACTTTGGCTTTGGTATGGCAGCTGATGAGAAGGTAAGTTAGGCACAGTGTATGGTGGATGTCTGTGGATGTGCCTGTGTGTACATGTCTGTGTATCAAGGCAAATTAAGGCTAGTGTTCAGTTCACCCAACAGGTGTTTTGGAGAGCAATCTCTAAACATCCCTCTTCTCAGAGATAAAACTTTTATATGTGTTTTGTAATTTTACATACTGTGTAGTGACTGAAACCACAATTCATAGCAACAAAAGCTTATAAACTAGAAGCTGGGATTAAGATTATAAATCCTACAGCGAGTAAAAAGAGCTCAATTTATTTCATGTTGATTCCATTATCTTTCTGTAAGTAGGGAGTAATTTAAATATTTGTAAAACTCAGGAAGAGGTAACATATACTACTGAAGTTAAAAGAGTAAAAGAATTGTAGGCTATCACAGCAATAGTAACATAACTATCATAACATCCAAATCTTGCTAGTGTAAGAAAAAAAATTATAAAGTGATTTCAATAAAGAGTTTTTAATTACAAGTGTTTTTCACAGGGTAATTCTCTTAGACCCATCACAAAACACTGCAGGTTTTTTTTCCTCAGACTGTTGTGATTCAGTTTTCAAGGTGACAAGGTGGATAGGGAGCCATTTAAACTTCTAAAGTAAAATTATGATATGCTGAGTAAAACAAATGCCATGAAGATACCATTTTTTCCTGCAACCACTGAAAAAGTGATTTAAAGTACTAAATAGTTTAGAAGGTACCTTATGAAAAGAAGTACTTGGCATTGTTACTGTGATGAAGTAGTATTTTCCTTCTGCTAGTAGCCTTGTGCTGTTAGAAGAGTTGAGTTCTACTACTTACTTTAACCTGAGCTCTTGTTTTCTTTATTGAAGGTATACTTTGAATGTACTATCAGACCTTGGAGAAGGAGAAAAAGTAAATGATGAAATTATTATTAAGTGGGTGAATCAGACACTTGCAAAAGCAGATAAGAAAACTTCAATTACAAGTTTCAAGGTAATCAAATGTATTTAATTTTCTTTCCACGTATAATCAGATCTGGGATTTTTAACTTGATATGTTAACAGTTTGGCTTTAACAGTGGCTCTCCCATCAGCTAGCATAATTGTTTAAGGAAATATTTCTGACAGTCTGTGAATCCTCTAAAGTATTTTATAAATCTATTGATAAGAAAAAGAAATTTTAATAGCTGAAGAAAGATACAGAGCAAAACCCCAAACACGGAGAGAAAGAAGAAGAAGTTTAAACTTTTAAAGGAGCTTCTGTCTGAAGTTACCAATTTTGGGGCATTGTGTGTCATATATCTTCCAAAATGAAGAACAGTTTTGGAAATGCTGGGGGTGGATCACCACTTTTACTAACAGCTGGTTAAAAAGATGTTCTCACGTGTGACAGAGCCAGGAGAGGGAGCCCAAGGTAACCAGCGACACCTCGTGTCTTCCTTGGCGCTGCCCGTGTGCGAACCAGGAGCGTTTCTCATTCAGCAAATACGAACAAACTGATAAAGAAAGCTTTCCTTCCACATTGTTAAAGGGTTAAACATGAAAGAAGCCCTGTGTGTGTCAGGCATGTTATGCTGTGTGAGTCTCTTTAGAAATGGCAGATTAATAATTGCACTCGCACACAAATACAATATTCTTGTACAAATCCATTGTATGATCTGAAGCAGTTTTGTCTGTGGTTCACAACAGGAACATTAGAACCTAGCAAGTTAAATATTTGAGAGCTCACTGTGTTATGAACTATTATTAGGCAAAAGGTAATATAATTTTGTAGAATAAAATATTTCATTGATATTCCAGGAGGTAACCTAGGTCTTAATTTTCTTGAGAGATTGCTGCTTCTCTTATTTCTACATAAATTGTAATAATGATGGTATGAAATAAATTGCAAGTATCAAGAGAATCTGTCCCAATATCTTGCTTGCAAAAACCTGTGTTTTTGGAGGGACACTACTTCTATATTTAAGGTCATTCGACTGGTGTTTTTAAGATTATTCAGCCAATGGTTGACCAATAAAGATAAGGAGGTACTGATACAAAGTGACATTATTCAGTATTCCTTGTTTTTACTACTAATTTTTTACAACACTCATATATACACGGTCTTTCAGTCCTTGGATTTTGACAATATTATGGCAAACAGATAGTAGAGAATGCAGAAGTACATGATATTTTACTGTGGACTATGAAAGCCAAGTTCTATCGAATTGTCATTAGCTCAGGCAATAACAATGACAAAGATGTGTCTTTTGGTCTTGGGGATATACTCCACACGTTCAGTGTGTTCAAGCAGAATTTTATTAGTATTTTTAGATGCATAATTGAACTTGTACCAAAATTCCCTTCCTTAAGAAAGGGGGAAAGTTTTGTAAAATAAATTTAAACCTTTTGTGTAATAACCATATCAACACAGTGAACTGTGTAATTCTGATTACAGAAAAGAACATTAAATCTCCTAAAGGGTGAGGCAAACCTGCACTCTATGAAGTAATAAAACAGGCTTCTGTCTTCCAGTATGTCTGCAAGATGTGCTGTAGAGTTTTTTGCATTGTGACGATGGAATATTCAAAGCAAATTCCTTAAACTAATATTTTGACTCTTTTTCGTTTAGGACAAATCAATTAGCACTAGTTTACCTGTCCTAGATTTAATAGATGCCATTGCACCAAAAGCAGTTCGTCCAGAAATGGTCAAGAGAGAAGACCTTTCTTACCAAGACAAATTGAATAATGCCAAGTAAGTTTTAAATGAATGTTTTGTATTTTCCTGAAGTGCAGGAAATGCATGAACTTACAGTATAATTAATGATTTACTCATTGGTTAACAGAGAACAATTGCACAAATATTAATTGATAAGTTTCAAGTGGAATATATTATAAGTTCTAATGTTATTGAGTTACTTTTCTAATGTATCTAAAGTATGAACTCAAATTCACAGCTGATATGACCTCCCACCACTGCACTACAATTGGTTTTTGAATAGCCTACCATAACCCACACTAGTTTTGACAAAAATAAATGCTTCGATGAGCAGTAGCTCATCATCAATTAGTAGATTTGCTAAGACATGCTTTCTTCACCATAATGTCCATTTTCTAGTAGAGCCTAAGTACTGACAGAAGAGGTGTATCCCACTATTAAAATCTGGTTTTGTTGTTGTCAATCTTGACACATTAGTAGATGCCAGAAAAATAACAGTATTTGTTTTCTCTTGTTTTCCAAGGTATGCCATTTCAGTTGCTCGAAAAATTGGTGCTCGTATTTATGCTCTCCCAGATGATCTGGTTGAAGTCAAGCCAAAAATGGTGATGACAGTGTTTGCATGTTTGATGGGGAGAGGACTGAACAAAATAAAATAATGAAGACACGTAATATAACTTGCTGCCACGTTAAGCACAATGAATGCCTCGCAGTTTACAGAGTTCTGAAGCTTAGTATGAGAAAAATTGTATGCACAACTATACTCATCAATTACCTTATAATGTGTTTATATTAGATAATTTTATTCTATTTCATAACACATGGATTATTTATGGCTCATACTCTTTACAGAACACGTTCATTACCAAATTAACATCATAGATTCGTATTGCTTTGAAAAAACCCCACCATGTTAATAAAGCTTCATTTGTATTAGTTTCCATAGCATTGTAAGAATCTGTATGGTTTTACATGTGTTACTTCAGGATCAATTGCAAAACACTGTTTGGTTTTTGTGGGTGTTACTTACATGTAGTCATACAAGTTTCAAGGTGCATTCCAATCCTGTTGTATTTCTCCCAACTGCACAGAAGTTATCATCCTTGCCTTATTCTTGGAGAGCTGAACTCCTGTTGGAGCCAGTGAGTCTTGTCGTTGACTTCAGTGAGTGCAAGCAAAGGCCTATGGTGATGTCTGGAAACTAATGAATACTGATTAAGCTGATGAAACTTTTTTGTGGGAATAATCTTTAAATATATGTAGTAGTTTTGTTCTGTTACTGAGCAGGAACTCTTACAGTCCGTGTTGTATGAAAAAAAACAGCAATAGAAAGCAGAAATGTTATTAGGTCTGCACATGCGTTAAGTTTTGCAGTTGAACTTAACATCTGTTGGTTGTTTTTTTTTAATTTTTCATAAAATATTGTATTAAGAAAACAATAAAGAGCTGGCTAGTCCAGTTTGGGGTTTCACATTACTGTATTGCATTTCCTTATAGACGCTCCTTTGATTTTCCTAAATTGTGTATCGTGTGCAGAGGTTTGTGTAGAAAGACTAGTGCATTGTCTCAATGAGATGAAGTCCATAGTTATTTTATTAGTAATTTTAAAATAATATATGAAAATAATTTTAATATATACTCCTTTTTCTGCAGCTCTATGTTTTCACTAATGCTGCTGGAGCTGGTCATTTAATAAACTTGTTACAAGAAGCCAAACTAAGAAAACTAAAAGATATTTTTTTAAAGCATGAAGCTGCTACTTTCTTTCAGCTCCTGAAACCACTCCTAAGTGTGGCAAAAACCAAGAATCATGATGAGTGAGCAGTTGAACTAAGCTTTATGTCTTCAGTATCTTGCACGCAATGTATTAACAGTAAGATATATATTCATTCATTTTTTTTCTATTATGGGATAGCTGGGACTTGAGAGAATTAAGTGCTTGGGCTTGGATCCATTTGTCTTTGTTTACTGGTTTGTATTGTTTGGACAAGATTTAATAGTTCCTTGGTTTCTAATCCCAGTTGCAGATGACAACAGTTTTGTACAGAATTTGAATTCCTTGCCCTGATTCTGCAGACAAATCAGTCCAAGCCCTCATTCAAGAGAGCCTGATGGAGGCATGAGGCACCAGTTTACAGTGCTGGTCTGCACTAGAGAGGGGAAGGGATGGCTGGGACCTGGCGGGGGTGAGGGACTGTGCTGTCCCACACAGCAGCCCCGTGGCACCTGCCAGGCCAAAAAGCCCTGGAATGTTCCCCACGCATCCTGGAGCCCCCAACCCAGCCTGGGTTGGTGGGGACAGTGGGAACACTGCCCCTCACCAGTAAAAGCACCTCTGGAGGAAAAGTCTGGGGCTTCTTCTCTTATGCTGTCTAAAGGTATTAACCTTATGTATATTCTTAAAGTAGAACTCCTGGCCGAGCTGGTGGCTCTGGGGCTGGGGTGTTACAGGAGGCTTATTTAGTTTCTATACCACAAGAATAACTTATCTCTTAATAAGACATATAATCCTGAAGTACTGTATTTACCTGCCCAGACAGTTGGTAACTTATTCTGGAAGGGTCAGTTCTTTCCTGTTTCATAAACTATTGCTGTAGTGTTTTGGTGCCTTTGGAGGAAAAAAAAAAGCTACAATTACATGGCTCATTATTGTATGTCTAGAATTATTTTAAAACTTGTTTTTATCTAACTGAAATGGGTTTTCATGGGCAGCCATCTAACACTGAGGGTGAGCAGGGTCACGGTTATTGTAGCAGGTAAGAGATTCAGGAAGGACACTGAGGGGCGGGAGTGGGTCCAGGGACAGGCAACGATGTAGATGAAGGGTCTGCAGCCCAAAGCTGCTGAGAAGCCGCTGATATTATATCATTATGGGGGTGTTCAGCCTGGACGAGGCTCAGGGGAGACCTTACCGCGCTCTACAACTCCCTGAAAGGAGGGGACTGGGATCGGCCTCTTCCAGGTAACAGCAACAGGACGAGAGGACGTGGCCTCAAGCTGCGCCAGGGGAGGCTCAGGTTAGACAGGAAGAATTTCATGAAGAATACATGAAGGTATTCAGCCTTCGCAATGGGCTGCCCAGGGAGGTGGTGGAGTCACTGTCCGTGGAGGTGTTTAAAGACTGGAAGAGGCACTTAGCGCAATGGTCTGGTTGCCACGGTGGTGCTGGGTCGCTGATTTATTTCAGAAGTCATTTCCAACCTAATGGATTCTGTGATCCTCCACGGGAAAAGGCATGAATGAGAGCGATCGGCAGCTGGAGGTCGGTGGCGCCACGCAGTGTGTGCGCTCCTTCCCTCGCAGGCAGCCTGCCCAGCCCGGGAGGGCGCGGTCCCCCCTCAGCGCTGCCGAGAAGGAAGGCTGGGGGCCGCGGGCCGGGCAGGGCAGCG
>WEIV01014167.1:950824-962304 GCA_013390005.1 Calyptomena viridis | reverse complement strand
AACATCCTGACAACTAGAATCGTGCAGTGAAAGGAACTCCTCCGAAGTCCAACACAAGTGGCACAACCAGGACCCCTCTCTCCTGTGTACAAGCACCAAAGCTGCCTTTAGTACCCCAGCCTCATTTCTGAGACCTGACTGACTCAATGGAGAGGGTGGCACAGAGCCAACGAGCCTGTGCCTGGCTGCACTCGGGATCTCTGGCAGGATCCACCTGGGCACGGTGTGGGCAGGATGTCAGGTTTGCAGAGCCAAGGGCAGGGACTGTGAAGAGCAGAGCTTGTGCCAACCTGGCTGCAAACCAAGTGTGTACCTGCAGTCAGAACCAGCAGTGTGCCAGCTTTGTGAGGAAAGTACTTCTTTGAGTGACACACGCTGAGGGAGGGCTCTTGGTTAATGCTGGCCATGGGATTGGTGTTATCCAGGAGAGACTTTCTGGTTGGGTTGTCTGTAATGCTCCATGTACCCTCTTTAGAGCCAGCTGTAAAGAACAGAATATGCATCTGTTTGAGTCCAGAGCACCTTAATGTCAATGTTCCATTTTTCTCAGTTTTGAGTATCTCATTAACTACAGAAGAAAAAATACACTTTTCTGTTTAATGGCAAATGTTGTCAGTTGACTGTGACAGCCTATAATCAAATTCACAACAAATTTATGGTCTTGTATCTCTAACTTCATTTGAAAATTTACTTCTAAACCTAAAATGAAGTAAGATTTCTCACACTTACTAAACAAAAACTTTGTGTTAACCTGTCAGTAACATTCTTGCTTAGGTTTTCTTTTAAGATGGAGTCTATTGAAACAATGTTTGCTTAAATAATTTACAAAGTCCTAGCTCATACACTGTTATACCTTGTGTGATACTTGGTTTTCCCTAAGAAGCCTGATGAAATGTCCTTATAGGTACAGTGTGACCACTTACACCTCTTCTTGTGGTTCACAAGTCTGAATAAACAAGGTCTTCTACGGAAGGCTGCCAATAAATGTGCAAGCTTGAGCTGCACTGGAAATATGAGTGTTTTGCAGGAGTCCATCTGTCCCCTCTCGAGACCCATTAAGACTTAAGTCATCGAAGCTCAGCCTTTAATGTCAATGATTACTTCTTCAACAAGAAAAACAACAAATAAAAAGAAGGGCAAATAATGTTGCTTTGCAGTTGGCAAATTTATTGAAGTTGTTCTTTTCTGAGCAAATTTAATTTAAAATAAAAAGTAGCACAGTGTGAATCAAATAAGATTACCTACAAAGACTAAGAGCAGCGATGAATCGATTTTAATCTGTGGCACTTAATTGAAATTAATTGCATAAATGTGACATTTGTCTCCATTAGTGGACCAGGAAGATGAGGGGTTTTTTCCAGAGCTGCTCCTTAGAAACCCTTGTGTGGGCATCAGGCTCAGCTTTCCCACCAACTGCTGTTCACTGACACCAAAATTACTGCTCCCAGAGGTGTGAATCCTGATGTGGTCAGTTCATAGGCCCAGTGGGACCACTGAATTTGGAAGGGACCTCAGGTGGTCTCTTGCCCAATCTCCTGCTCAAAGGGGGTCAGCTGTGAGATCAGACCAGGGTGCTCAGGGCTTTATCTGAGGTCTTGAAAATCTCAAAGAAGAGAAGCCTGTTCCACTGCTTTAGTGTTCTCCTAGTGAAAAATCTTCCTGATACCCAAATTGGTGCCTCTCATGCCTTGATTTATGCCCATTGCTTCTCATATTCCATTGAGGAGCCTGGAGCCAGGCTCCATCTTCTCAGTAACTTCCACGTGCTCTGGGAAGGGTGACTGTGCACCCCAAGGCCCTACAACAGGAAATAGGTGCCTGCAAATCAGGGAGGATCAGGACAAAAGGAATTTCCCCAGCATGTCTGGATATATCAGTCAGGGTTCCTGGGCTTGATTAAATGCACATTGCTGAGAGTGAGGTAATAACAAGCAGGGCAGCTCCTCACCAGTCCCTGTGCTGCACTGCCCTTTATGTCCATGCCAGAGGAGTCTGGAAAGCACACAGCATGTCTGTGGGCACACATTTTTTGTCAGGAATCTATTTATTGGTGTGTGGTGCTCCTAACTCTTGCCATGGGTGTTTGTTATCTTTCCAAGATGTAGCTCCTATGCTTTAAATTTACCATTGCCTTGTTCCCCCAAATCCCAGTGCAGTAGTATCTGGAGGATGTTTATAACCACAGTGTTCTGAAATGGTCTGTTTTTCATCTCAGTAAGGACAAAAGTGCTGCTATTCTAATTGAATTTAGCTACTCAAATTGAAGGCAAGTAATAAAGATTTTAAAGCATATTTCCTGTGTGTAAAGAAAATTGAGATTGAGCAACTAAAACTGCAATACTGAAGAGGTAATGTCACTGTGAGTTAGCATGCACCTTTCCTAAGGTGTCTTGCAAGAATAAAGTAGTAAGGGTTAGGCAGAAAAACATATTCTAAGGCGTGAATATTAGTCCCTGGTTTAAAACTCCATGTGCCATGATACAAATTTCTGTGTGGTTTTTGTAATTAGAATAAACTGTAACTGCTTTGATATCAAGATATTTTTCATGTGATAGTAGAACCTAACAATTGCTCTTCCTTTGTCTTTTTAGAGCACTTTTATCAACAGACCTGCCCTAGGGATTTTACCTCCAGAGAACTTTACAGAAAAACTGAAGGAGTCTCTGCTGTCAGTAAGTTTGAGATAGCAGTGATGAGTTACCATGTTTTGTGTTCAGGGACACAGGCACATCAAGGGATGCTATGGATTTTAATAGGGAACATTACACATTAGCTGTTCATCCATCTACTTTCCCACTGAAAGGAATGAGATTAAACCTTTTTCCCTGACTTGACAGCTGAGTGAGAATGTGGCTTGTCAGCTCTGCACAGATGCAGCCTCTTTCCTTATGGGTTCAAGAACTGATGAGAAAACAGATTTCCCCTTAACTCTGTTCACTGTACTTTCATAAGAGATAATGAGATAAGTGGCTTCCCTTTGTCTTGATTTAAACTTGAAGGTCCTTGGGAGTGAAACTGAATTGAGCCCCCTCAGCTGCAGTTAAAATTGTCTTTCCTCACCCTAGGCATGGTTGCTCTCCCACTACACTGAAGGCCATGATGCTAAGGACTGATCACTCTTATTATCACTTTGCACTATATTTGTGTTCAATATTTTGGAGTAATTTTCTGTCTTCCTTGACAGGTGGCTCCCAAGGGCCTGTCACAGGTGATGACTATGTCTTGTGGATCCTGCTCTAATGAAAATGCCTTTAAAGCAATATTCATGTGGTACAGAGTGAGTAAAATATTAAGATGTTTTTGTAGATTTAGAGGTAAAAATGAGTATTTATTCATCATCAGAACTGTTATTGTAAAACAAAGTAAGCCTTGGAGGTTTTCTTGCTCATGATATTCTTTATATTCCACCTAGGACAAAGTCTTTATTAAGGAGTCTTCATCTAAGCTTTCACTTTGTATTGACATAACTTTAGAAATTATAAAGAAAAGGAAATAAAGAAAATGCAGACTGCAGTCAATATGTAAAAGCCATAGTCAGTGTCTTCCTTGGCTCCAATCTGGAATACCAGCATTACTGATTTATGGTTCAGCCATGAGCACATTTGTTGTAACTACAGGAAAACTCTTGTTGAGTTGTTTGGTTTTTTTGCAGAACAAGGAGAGGGGCCATAATAATGTCACAAAAGAAGAACTGGAATCTTGCATGATTAATCAGGTAACATTTGTTCTTTCCCACACCTACAGATGAACCATTGGCTTGGGCTTGTAAGGGAAGATTGGGAGGAAAAATTTGCTTTGCTATCTGTGAAGTGGAATCTGGTTTTTGTAAATTTAGGAAATGGTGAAATACAAACTGCTCCCAACCAATGTCAGCAAGTCATGAGGAATGCACAGGGAGTCTGGCATGGAGTAGCCCTGGCCTCTCTTTGCTGAGCTCTTACAGCCCTGATGCCACCCATGGGCACATCCACCCCATACACACGTGCTCCTAGGTCATGCAAAAAGGGACTCATTGTGCTGGATGCTCAGCCTCGTGTGAGCCCACGTGTGCAGTGATAAAATACCAAGGATTCATTAGCACAAATGACAGGGTCTGGGAGGTCGGGCAGTTTTTAGGGAGTCACCAATGTATTTGTTTAAGGGGGTGACTGTAACAACTTGTGGTGCCTGATGGCTGAGGAGGAGCCAGATCAGGGCACACTGAGGGGCTGCAGCTGGGGCAGGGGCTGGGGGTGTGTTGGGGGGGTGTGAGCCCCTCACTGACCCCCCTGTGTGCTCTGCTTGCAGCCCCCTGGCTGCCCTGACTATGCCATGCTCTCCTTCATGGGCAGCTTCCACGGCAGGACCATGGGTAAGCTGTCCCTTGTCCTTCCCCTCGCTCCTCAGCCCCTGCAGGGACCCTCAGCTCACTGTGCTTTTGGAAAAGGGAGATTCCCTCAGACACACAGTACTGATGGAGAAGCAGTAGGTTTATTAAGGTTTGCCTTGGAAGCCCCACCCATACTGAAACAGAATATTTGAGTGACAGTAGGAACTGATTTTATATTTTTTGAAAAACAATTTTGAGAAGGTCTCTTATTTTCATTCTGAACCTGGAGATTCCTGTCTATGCTCATGAAAATCCAACTCCTGGGGTAAAAGCACCACAATATACAAACACGATGTCACTCACTGGTTTATATCAGCTTAATCCCTCTTTTAAGCATGTTACCCAGGAGTGCTGTAACTGTGAGCTTTGTGAGCAGTTGTCTTTGGATAGTTGAAACCCGGCCCACCTGTTCAGACTGACAGAGGTTCTCCTGTTGTTCTGGAACACTGCATAGGAAACTGATGCTTAAAAGCTAGAGCAATCCACTTAAACCTGACTAAAATCCAATTACCCAGTATTTCAGAAAAGAAATCAAAAAGAACAATTAAGGTAATTCTACAGTCCTGCTGTCAGGCAATTTTTCACCTCTTGGTAGCCTTTTTCCTCTATTGTTCTTAGACAGGTATTATTTTAATTTTTGCTTCTCTGCGTTTAGGTTGCTTAGCTACAACTCACTCTAAAGCAATTCACAAACTGGACATTCCCTCACTGGATTGGCCTATTGCTCCATTTCCAAGGCTAAAGTATCCCCTGGAAGATTTTGTGAAAGAGAATCAACAGGAAGAAGCCCGTTGTTTAGAGGAGGTAAAATATTCACTGGCAGCTTTCTGTTGGTTTTGGTTTGAAATAATGAATAGTGTTGGTAGGACTAGTGCTTTTCACGAAAAGAATGTTTTCAGGGATTGGAACAGCCTGTGATTAAACCAGCATTCACTGTTGTTTACAGTCACACTCTTGTCCTGCATTGCAGAAGAGCCAGCTTATCAAAGTGAAATTTCACACACAGGACAAGTTTGTTGCCACAGTGAACTTGTCTGCCATGGCCATGGGCTAAGAGATAGCACAGCATGGATAACCCTCTCTGAAAAGAGAACCTCTAACAATATTTCAGGCTCTTCAGCTTTTCCATGACAACTTCTGGCATAAAGCTCTGATCCTCCCTATGGCTGCAGGGAGTGATTGTGCAGGAACTCAGTGCCTTCCCTAGCCCTGGAGAAAGGAAAGCTGGGCAGAACAGTGTTCAAAGGAGGAAAGCCATCTCCAGGTACCAAAAGCACAGGATTCCACATTGAGATCCAGGACCTGCTGCTTCCAAGAGCTTGAGAGATGGCAGTGAGGAGCAAGGAACTGAACTGGTGCAGTGTGGTTGAGAACAACTGGCAGTGGGGAGGGCTGTGGGGTGTGGAATGGGCTGTGCAGGGATGGATCCAAGAAACCACTTATCCAAACTTGCCTTACTCCAGAGTAAATGGAAATCATAGCAAATGGCTTCCCTGTGGTTGCTCCAAGATAGCTTAAAAAACCCAGTGCGTTTGCACAGTCTGTGGGCCCTGAGAGATGTGAAAGGTATTTCAAGTACAAATACACCACTAATTGCAGCAACTGGCACTGCAAGGTTCATGAGAATTCTCTGTAAGCCCCTTACCAGCAGCAGGATTTCTGCACTGTTTCATCTGATTAATTTTAATGTATCTGAAGTGGGTGACTGGAAAAAGTAAATTTTCCAGATGACCTTCTGTAACACATTAGCAGAATTTTGGTTTCTGACACAGAATCTGTCTCCTTCCATATTGCTCAGGTGGAATGACAGAGGTGGCACAGGAAACTGCAGAAGTGCCCACCACACTGCCAGCTGGACCTGCCTAGAGCTTTCACAGCATTGTAGATAAATGAGCAACTGTTACAGTGTGCTCAGGACATGATTTAAACTTAAGCATTATTCAGGAACGAGAGGGCAGGTTAAATGCTGGAGGAACTACTTGTTAATTGCTTGTGCCTCCTGACACCTTTATAGCCAGGCATGCCTGTGAAAAGTTGCAGTTCTGTTGCTGAGATTTAATCTTGCTGAAAGGAAATGTGTGGAAGTCCTGGAAGGAGAATGTACTGTGTTTGATTTACAGGTGGAAGACCTGATTGTAAAGTACAGGAAAAAGAAGAAGATTGTGGCTGGAATCATTGTAGAGCCAATACAGTCAGAGGGTGGGGACAATCATGCTTCAGATGATTTCTTCAGAAAGCTACGAGACATTGCCAGAAAGGTAATAAAATATTTAACTGGTCACTCAGTGGTAGTTAAACATGCAAATATTTGTGGGTGTCTCCAGAGGCCCTGCCCCTGCCCCAGGGACTTTGAGAGTTTCACAGGCCTCCTTAGCAGCAGTCAGGGTAGTTATGTAGATGTACTCAGGTACAAGCAACCCCTGGTCTGTTGCATTTGATGCACACCTAATGGTTTCCTTCGCCCAATACGTTTTATCTTCTAATTTCCAAGTGAGATAGAAATTGCTCCAATTCATTAACTATGAATTTTGCAATGGTGTTTTTTTAAATGATAATGCCAGTGTGTTGAGGAGGTTCAATTTCTGAAGAGGCAGGTTTGGAAAAGGGTAAATTTTTAATGACATACTTGTTTTTATTTGCCAAAAAAAGCTCAAACACAACTTGAGTCCAATTATAGTGCTGATGTTGCAATAAAACAACAAAAAGGACATACTTGGAATGTTAAGTTACCTGTTTAGAAGTGATGACCCTCAGTAAGACCTACTTGCTTTTTTTACTCTCAAAACACTTGTGTACTTAAAAAGAGCATAGGTGACATCTGGAAAATTCTGTTCTGCCATGAGAAAAAGCAGCTTTTGCCATTGTCATAGAATCATTAAGGTTGGAAAAGACTTCTAAGGTCAAGGAGTCTAACTGTTAACCCAGCACTGCCATGTTCATCACTAAAACGTGTCCCCAAGTGCCACATCTACACATGGTTTAAATCCCTCCAGGGATGGTGACCCCATCTTTATTAACAGCTGCTCATGCAAGGGTGACACAGTAAGGTGAAATGCAAAGGGTTGCCTTGTCTGTAATTAGATGCTGCCAAAAGTATTCACTAATTGTTTTTAATTACAATATCATGATATAGCTTGATCTTCCTATCCCAAAGTTTCAACAAAATAGTCCTTCACATAAAAACCCCACATTCCCAGCTCACATGAGTAGCTATTTCAGCAGACTTGTCTGAAAAGGCAGCTCTTGAGGTCTCTAGGCTGAACAGCTCGTGCTGCTGGTATGGCCTTTGTGCCACAAATGACCAACTCAGACTGGGGGCAGAGACTTACTTAAAATAAAGCTCCTAGAAATTACATTCTGCTTCCCTCAGAGGTTTTGAAAATCTCACCGGTGTTCCTCCTACATGTTTTCAGGTACCCTCTAGAAATGTCCAAGACTAAATAAAAACATGTACTTTGTGAATTTAGGTAGAAAATAAGTTTCTAGTGCCTTTCTGAAAAAACAGCTGAATTTTTAATTGTGAAATCTAACACACAATGAAATAGCATTGGTGGAAGGATTGAGAGAGAGGAGGTCAGAGCAGTGAATGGAGAGGAAGGAGGGATGTTGCATGTCATTGGCTTGTATTTATCTATTCAGTAAGGGAGGTATTTCTGTTTTGGAAACAAGGGCTCACATTCCCTGCTCTTTACATCTGTCTCCACAGCATGGCTGTGCATTCTTGGTGGATGAGGTGCAGACAGGAGGCGGCTGCACAGGAAAATTCTGGGCACACGAACACTGGGGCCTGGATGACCCAGCTGATGTGGTAACATTCAGTAAGAAGATGATAACAGGAGGATTTTTCCACAAAGAGGAGTTCAGGCCAAATGCTGTAAGATTTTCAATGAAACTTGAATTCTGTTCTAGTTGGTGACCCACTGAGAAGAGACTGTAATGTCCATGGAAGGGACAAGGTTTCAGCAATGCAGGTTCAGCTGGATGGAGCTGCTCTTTCACAGATACTTGAATTGTCATCACTACTTCACTTTTATTCCAGTTGATATCAGTCATCAAGGTCATAAAGCTGGGGGGGGGAGTGGAGAGCTGGGTTTAGCCTAATGGAACTAAACTTCGGTACAAAATCCAACCACAAACTGACACCCTTTCCTGTAGGGCAACTTAGGACCTTCAAAACTTGTATGTCAGCATTACAAAGTCTGTCATCAAGATTTCCTCCTCACATTAATGACATTATAGATGCAACAAATGAAAAAACATTAAAATTAATGGGGAGAACATAAAGCTTGACATAAAACTTGTATAGATGATGTTGATTTCCAGGTCATCTAAAGCTGTGTCAGTGAGATGTCAAAGCAGCAAGACAGATGTGTAGCATGGAGTTGTCACTTCATGTTTCACCTCAGCAGGGCAATGGGACTTTGCTCTTACCAAAAAAAAGGGGAGTTGGTGAGATTAGTGCATGCCTTTTCATACACCAGATTGCCAATTGCCAATACATTGCCTTGATTTTCTTTATTATAGTGATTTGCCTGTTAACATGTCCCACAACTCTCTCTCCACCCTTTCCCAAGCCCTACCGGATTTTTAATACCTGGCTTGGAGATCCATCGAAGAACCTTATGCTTGCTGAAGTCATTAAGGTTATTAAAACAGAAGACCTTCTGAACAATGCAACTCATGCTGGGAAGGTACTACTGACTGGGCTCCTGGATTTGCAGGTAAATGTCTGGAAAGACTGTAGATAAGAAAAAGAAATTTGCTGATGAGGCAGGATCTGACCTCATCCAGTTTAAACACGTGGACTGAGGAGCTCCAGCTGGGGACTAGACCATAATCATAACTTGCTAGTTTAGGTACTTCAACACGAGCATGAATAACCATGTCCCATTTGGAATTGAAATAAGCTTTCTTTTACTGACTTAAGAATGCTGGGTTTGTATAGCTTAATCCAAAATATCTGAAGATATGAACTGCAGCTAGTTAAATTACTTTGCTAGAAGTTTTGGTTACAAGAATCTGATATATAATTGTTCCAAAGTTCTTTTTAAAGGAAGGTGCTTTGATACTTTGTTCCAATGCTGCTGGGCTCTTGAAACAAAAAATTGTAGCTTTCCCTCCTTTGACCAAGGGAAATTCCTCACAGCTTCAACTATGGAGCCCCATAAGAGAAGGAAAATCAGGCATGTAAGGATAGTCTTGCAGGTGCTTGCCTCCCAAAAGGCATTTTGCATAGGATAATCCCAAACAGTCTCTGCTCTCTCCACAGCTTTAAGGCATAGCTGACAGAAGAACACAAAATACTATAATCTTCATATTTTGGAGGGCCAGAATACAACTAGTCCTATCCAAAAAAGGTTACTCTTCTAAAAGATGAGGATTGTATTTAAGTGACACAGATACTACTGGCAAGAGTCCTAGTGCAGTGTAAGAACGAGCTGGTTATTTATGCTCAGACTTTCTTGGAGTCCACTTTAGATGTGTGTAACACTCACTCCAGGAGGCTCCAAGGGAGCTCAGGGTGCAGATTCATCCTCCCTTCCTGCTCAGCAGTTTATGTGCTTTGTGAGGAGCAAGCTGGCTGCTGTGCTGAGCTCTGCAGGCTGTGCCTGCTCAGGCTGAGCAGAACACACAAGGCTGTGTGAGCAATCCAGCCCCTGCACTTGCTCCACTCCAGTGGAACAGGAGGCAGCAGGGTTTCCTCATGGCAGAGCTGAGCTTGCCACCAGGTGCCCTCTGTTCCAGCACCTGCCATGGGCACATCTCACCTCTCTTTGCAGGCTCGTTACCCCCATCTCATCAGCAGAGTGAGAGGAAGAGGAACATTCTGTTCGTTGGACACTCCAAATGATGCAACTAGAAACAAGTTAATTACAATAGCCAGAAACAAAGGTAAGAAAGTTTGTGTGTGTGGAGGAGCTTCATATAACAGTAGCATAGGTAATGCTACTGAATTTTCCTCTTTCACATGGTGTATGTGTATCAGAGGACAGAAGGGAATGACAAACACAGCTGTATTTAGACTTCTCTGGAAATACTTGTGTTTTCAGACACCTCAGCCCAGTCCATTGCATGGTGTGTACATTTACCAGTCTTTATGGGTCTGATATTACTGGAAAACATCTATGTAGGACAGGAGTTTTTGTGACATCCATCTCATATTCCTCTGCAGTGACCTTAGGTGCCCTTGGGCATGGCTGCCTTTTAGAAACAGATCAAGAAATTTAGAAGAAAGTTAATGTCACTGAGAAGAACACAGGGAGAACCATGAATTTTATGAATACCTAATTCCTATACCTAGGAATACCTAATGATGAGAAGTTGTCTAAAATGGGCACAGATCTACAATGATATCCCTCTTTTACCACAGAACTGTTACTCAGCTGCAGATAACCCCAGATATCAGTAAGGGAACCAAAATTCAGCATCCACATTTAACATTCTCTTTGAATGTAACTGTTGTGTCGTCCATGGTTTTGGTGCTGTCCACTTTTGATATTACTCCTATGTCTTGAAAGGATGATGCCTATCTAAAGGAAAGATGCATCTAAACTGTGGTGAAACCAAAATTTTGGTGTGAAAAAGACACCCTTTTTTGTTCTTGGAAACTAAAGCAGTGGAGTGAGAAGGCAAGCAGCTTGTTCCATGGTAAACCAAAGCTCTGCTTCAAGACAGGGCAAGCTTGGCTCAGTGGTCTGAGTCTTCATTGTGCACAGACATTTCCAAGAATTGATTTTGGAGTAAAATAAGCACCCTGAATTTAAAGGACTGCAGGAAGAGGTTTGCTGGCCCTGAGATATTTTAACTTTTTGTAATTAAAAATTAATTACTTTAAAAAAAAATTGCAAAGACAGCTCCTGTGTCTTGTTGTGGCACTGAGATACTTGAGCAGTAGAGTATTGCAGATCTGAAATATCAGGTGCTGTTTGACCTCTGCCCTGAGTGGAGTCTTTCCACTGCTGTTGGGATTAGTCCCAATACTCCAAGTGTTTTCTAGACCAGCTAAAGGTACCCATGGTGTTATTCTAAGTTGCTATCAAGCTTGAGGTCCTTCACACCACTGACTACGTGCCGTGTCATGGTGTGGTTAGCAGGGATTTGGGAACCTTCT
>WEIV01014167.1:811895-950749 GCA_013390005.1 Calyptomena viridis | reverse complement strand
ATACAACTAGTCCTATCCAAAAAAGGTTACTCTTCTAAAAGATGAGGATTGTATTTAAGTGACACAGATACTACTGGCAAGAGTCCTAGTGCAGTGTAAGAACGAGCTGGTTTCTAGCCCCAGTGCAGGTTATTTATGCTCAGACTTTCTTGGAGTCCACTTTACATGTGTGTGGCACTCACTCCAGGAGGCTCCAAGGGAGCTCAGGGTGCAGATTCATCCTCCCTTCCTGCTCAGCAGTTTATGTGCTTTGTGAGGAGCAAGCTGGCTGCTGTGCTGAGCTCTGCAGGCTGTGCCTGCTCAGGCTGAGCAGGACACAAGGCTGTGTGAGCAATCCAGCCCCTGCACTTGCTCCACTCCAGTGGAACAGGAGGCAGCAGGGTTTCCTCATGGCAGAGCTGAGCTTGCCACCAGGTGCCCTCTGTTCCAGCACCTGCCATGGGCACATCTCACCTCTCTTTGCAGGCTCGTTACCCCCATCTCATCAGCAGAGTGAGAGGAAGAGGAACATTCTGTTCGTTGGACACTCCAAATGATGCAACTAGAAACAAGTTAATTACAATAGCCAGAAACAAAGGTAAGAAAGTTTGTGTGTGTGGATGAGCTTCATATAACAGTAGCATAGGTAATGCTACTGAATTTTCCTCTTTCACATGGTGTATGTGTATCAGAGGACAGAAGGGAATGACAAACACAGCTGTATTTAGACTTCTCTGGAAATACTTGTGTTTTCAGACACCTCAGCCCAGTCCATTGCATGGTGTGTACATTTACCAGTCTTTATGGGTCTGATATTACTGGAAAACATCTATGTAGGACAGGAGTTTTTGTGACATCCATCTCATATTCCTCTGCAGTGACCTTAGGTGCCCTTGGGCATGGCTGCCTTTTAGAAACAGATCAAGAAATTTAGAAGAAAGTTAATGTCACTGAGAAGAACACAGGGAGAACCATGAATTTTATGAATACCTAATTCCTATACCTAGGAATACCTAATGATGAGAAGTTGTCTAAAACGGGCACAGATCTACAATGATATCCCTCTTTTACCACAGAACTGTTACTCAGCTGCAGATAACCCCAGATATCAGTAAGGGAACCAAAATTCAGCATCCACATTTAACATTCTCTTTGAATTTAACTGTGTGTGGTCCACGGTTTTGGTGCTGTCCAATTTTGATATTACTCCTATGTCTTGAAAGGATGATGCCTATCTAAAGGAAAGATGCATCTAAACTGTGGTGAAACCAAAATTTTGGTGTGAAAAAGACACCCTTTTTTGTTCTTGGAAACTAAAGCAGTGGAGTGAGAAGGCAAGCAGCTTGTTCCATGGTAAACCAAAGCTCTGCTTCAAGACAGGGCAAGCTTGGCTCAGTGGTCTGAGTCTTCATTGTGCACAGACATTTCCAAGAATTGATTTTGGAGTAAAATAAGCGCCCTGAATTTAAAGGACTGCAGGAAGAGGTTTGCTGGCCCTGAGATATTTTAACTTTTTGTAATTAAAAATTAATTACTTTAAAAAAAAATTGCAAAGACAGCTCCTGTGTCTTGTTGTGGCACTGAGATACTTGAGCAGTAGAGTATTGCAGATCTGAAATATCAGGTGCTGTTTGACCTCTGCCCTGGGTGGAGTCTTTCCACTGCTGTTGGGATTAGTCCCAATACTCCAAGTGTTTTCTAGACCAGCTAAAGGTACCCATGGTGTTATTCTAAGTTGCTATCAAGCTTGAGGTCCTTCACACCACTGACTACGTGCCGTGTCATGGTGTGGTTAGCAGGGATTTGGGAACCTTCTGTTGCCCCCCCCAGTAAGGTGAACCTCTGAGACCTGCACTTTTTGGATACTTGGCAAGGATGGAAATGACTAGAGCACCTATTCTGTTTCAGGTGTTGTTCTGGGAGGCTGTGGAGACAGATCCATTCGTTTTCGTCCAACACTGATCTTCAAGGACCATCACGCACACCTCTTTCTGAACATTTTCAGTGACATCTTAGCAAACTTCAAGTAAAAAGCAGCTCCCTCGCACTAAACAGCTGATTATGAAATTAGTTTGCATTAATTCATGTCTTCTCTACTTACAAGTGTAAAGTCATAAACTGAGGTTTGTGTTCTGTCTGTGATCCTGCCCAAGGCAAGCTGCTCCTTGCACACGTGCCCCAGGCAGAGCATTGGCACTGGTCACCAGCAGGTACACGCAGCTGTCCCTCACTGTGCATTCCCTAGGACCTGTGGGCCTCCCTCTTCTGGCTTGGCCATGAGTCTGCTCTACAGCCATGGCCCTCACTATCCATTGTCTGAACAGGACCCGGCACAGCCCGTTTTCACAGGTGATCCCGGTAGATTTGCATCCAAAAGCAGCAACAAGAGTGGCCTGACACTCCGAGCCACACGCCTGCCATACAGATAGTGCCATTCATGGCAGCTGGAACAAAATCGGTGTTTCAAGGAAAGCTCTGCTTTCCACCACTGCCAAGACCAGTATTTTACAGAGTAATTTCCAGCTTTATTCCCTCCAGTACAGGCATGTGCCACAGCAGGTGCATCAGGCACGGTCAGCTCTCTGTGCCCAGCCCGCACACAGTGCTTCAGAGGCACTCTGTGCCCTCAGCCACAACTGCAGCACTGCAAGTGGCACTGAAGCACTTGTCCTGTTTTCCTCATCATGGATGAGTTTTAAAACTTTTGACTTCTCTTACAAGCAGACTTATACAGAGAAGACTCTACCCTGAAGTGTGTAATTTGACAAAGCTTAGAGAACCATGCAAAGCACATTACTTCTGCCAGCAATCTAGAATGATTCCAGATTATTTTACCATTTGCCCAGAACACACACTAGCCATTAGTTTATCTATTGCAAGTTCTATATGAATACTTGAGGTATTTTGTAAAATTACAGCAGAAATGCTTAATCTTAGCCATTATCAGAGCCACTACAGTGAAGGCCTAGTCCTAACTGCACATTTATAATGCAAAGTAATTCTATTTTTGTTCTAATAGTATATTCTAAGTCATTGATACTTCAGAGATCTTCTATAAAGCCACAGGATAAAAAAAGTGTCAACAGTTTATTAATTTGTTTCTCTTCAGAGAATTGTTTTGGATGTCTCTTTACTGTTTGCTTAGGGCTGACTTGAACTAGATCTGGTGCCTTTTTCTTTTTCCTGGAGCAAGCAGATGAATTTTGTTTACTAAGTTTAACTTTCTGTTGTGCACCAAAAAACAGGGACCACAATGGACTTTACAGTTGCCCTATTAGGACCTAATCACAATTTTTAAGTACATAATAACAGAGCAGTTAAAAGATTTACATGTTTAATACAGCTACCAAAACATGAAAGGTTTCTTACCTGCTTTGAGAAATGTTAATCATGGTTTTCCCATTTTAGAGTTGGGAAACTGAAGTTACACTCACTTCTGCCAGCTTAAAGCCAGTGGGATTTCTGTAAACCCCTGCAGAAACCAGAATTCTGGTACCAGCTGGGCAGAACCTGAGCAGGTTTTTAAACAGAGGTTGTAGAAATCTGGGGGAAGGACCAGTAAATTGGTGTTCAACAAAACCTCATTGTCATCGCTGTCCTCGTAAGCGTATTATCAGCAAAAGGAAAGTCAAACCAAGAGCTGTATTTGATAGCATTTTGGGAATTAGTTTGTTCAACATATCAGTGCAGTAGTTTTAGTGAATGTCTCTAGCAAGTCTTGTACTTTTACAGAAGCAAAGGTCCAGTAATTTGAAGTCTTACCACATCTTCACTTTTATTATGACTATTCTAGGTGTTTTTATAATTTTTACTGACACTCAGTAACTGTATAATTGTGTACAACATGTTGATGAAATTGTTAGAAAATACATAGAGAGCACTGCAGCTGAAGCATATGAAGTTAATATTGTTTACAGCATACTGTGGACAGTGCCAAATAAATGTTTAAACAAATACTTAACTACACTTCATGGTATAACTAGTAACTGTACACAGATTCATAACAAATGACATCTCATGTGTAATCAATATTCTTAAATAAAATATTTATAATTGAACTTCTCCAGGGCTTTTAATGTTACACCTAGTACATGCCTAAACTGCACCATACATACTCTGATGAAGATAAGCCACCAAGAACCACAGTGTATGTGTACAGCCCTCTGTATTTTACTGCCATGGTGTTTACACCAAAAACATCTTTCTTTTCCTTTTGATATTGCTGTGCCATGCAGCATCAGCCAAAATTTAAAATCATGAAACCCCATTAGGAAAAGTTCAACATGAATAAATAGTAATTTAGGGTTAACCTGTGCACTTAAATGGCAGTTTTACCTACCTGCATCTGTTGATCCACCAAGAGACAGGTTTCAGTTTGGATGGGGAAGAAAGAGGGAAGAGAACACTCCAGATTATTGGTGAGGGTCAGTTTATGTGCCAGTTTCAAAGGCAGTAGCAGTGAAAAGAGTGGTGTAAGGAGTTAACTTGCTTCTGACAACTCAAAAAATGTGTTATATGTTACAGGTGATCAGGTTTGGTTCTTTCTCAGGTTTAAATTCCTCATTTCTACTGAAGTTTTGGAACAGCAGGAATCATACTAACACCATGGAATAAGACCACTGTTCTTCACAGACACAGATGCTACTTTTCCCATTCCAATGGGGAAGCAGTAAGAGGCTCCTGAAACACAGTCCCAGCCTTTAAGGTACTGAATTGCCAGTGTGTCCCACAGCCCACACCCTTGTTTTGCCCAGTGATGTTCCTGTCCTGGAGGACCTTGCCAGGAAATCCCACATACCTTCCACAGCATTATACACCATCTCCTTCCCAGTTACCTCAATTTCATTAACACATAAGCATGTCTCTGACATCCAGCATCACTCATCATCTCTATGTGCAAGACCAGCTTTAATTTCCAGAGGCTTCCAAACCAACCTGAAATCAGCTAAAAGAAACACAGCATTCAGAGTGAGGGTGCTGTGACAGCTCCTGAATTTCACTTCAAGAGTTTTTCCTGTTTCATAGCAGGAAGAGGTCAGCTGAAACAGTTGGGGTCAGCACCAGTAATTCAGCCTCCAATGGCACATTCCAAGGAAGACAGTTCAGACTTGGAGCTGCTGTGACAGCAATATGCACATCACTGAATCCAACATGGAACAGGCATTCCTTACATCACAAACCAGCTGCAAGGACATTTAATCCAGTGGATTGTTTTTTACCACTGTGACTTTCTATGATAGGTACACTTTCAGCAGGCTTTGCATAGGAAAAGGACAGAGGTGTCAGTTTGATAAACTAATTAAACACCACAGAACAATAAGCACAATTAACACGCAACATGGAAAATCACTGGAAATGAACTGCTCTATCACTGAAGTTCTCCAAATATTTGAATAAACTTCTGTCTGTCTACAATCTGTCCATACTTAACCGTAAAATATAAAATATCTGTACTATTATACCGTTTGAACTGGACAAGCAGCTCTTCCTTGCTATCCCCAACTTCATCCAAAGTCACCACTGTCTCTATGGGACAGTAAATGTCATTCCTTTTTCCCCAGAATGTCAAGTGGGCCACTCTTACAGTTTGGCCAGTTTCACTCAAGTAGATGAATCCAATAATTCTTCTGAAAAAGTAGCTCATACCATACAACATTGCACCAGCAAAGACCGTGATGCCAGTTGTGTATAGGAAGACACCCTGAGACACCTGGTCCTGCAGGTAGAGGTAGCAGATGGGAGGCAGCATGACCATGGTGGTGGCAGTCTGCAACAGCTTCAGTCTGGACAGGACCCTGCAGTACTTTATACCTGGAAACCTGTAGACCAGTTTGAACTCTTCAGTCCTCTCATCCACAGCCTTCTGTTGTCCCACAGCAGCACCAGCTGAATGTGACAGACACACAGACAGTCCTCGCTGTCTCTTGAGATAATTATTAACACCATTAACTTGCTGGTTTTGTGACTGCAAACACTCCCATGTACCAAAAATCCAGGGAGAGTGAACATCTTCCCTTCTCCATGACCTTGTCCAGAGCTCCTTCCGCAGGTATCTCCCAAAAGCCGGTGCCATGCAGACTTTATTCCCAACTGTGCAGAGCCGAGCCTGTAAGGAAAGATTCCCACACGGGTCATCGTTTGAGTGCTCTTTATAACCGAATCACATGGAGCATCGCTCTGTGCAGAGGGAAAACGCTTCTGATAACACAGATACCAGTTACCTCAGGGTACGGACCCTATGGCATCCCCTGCCTCCCTCGCTGTTTGATTTTGATGTTCGAGCAACACCCAGGCGCTACGGGCCGCCTGAAAGCAAAGAGGGTAAGAAGCCGGCGAAATCGGCGACTTGCTAAACAAACCACTTAAATAGCAATTTCAGGAAAAGAGAGAAAAGCGGAAGCACGGTAAAGGGGAGGAGCCTGCGCTACAGCAAAAGAGGGACCGGAGAAAGAGGGAGCAGACACTGGGAACCGCAGGGTAGGAGGCAGGACGCGAACTCCTGCGCTGCCCCCGCCATGGTGTAACACACGTGGCCGCCCGTCCCCGTGCAGAGAGGCGTCACTGAGAGACCAGCGACGGGCACGGGTGGGAGGAAGGGAAGGGAAAGAGAATAGGAATAGGAACGGGAAGGGAAAGGGGGTACCGTCCCGTCCCCCCACCCACCGCCCTGCCCGGCCCGGCCCTCACCGCCGCCANCGGGACCCTCACGGCCCCGCGCCAGGCGAGTCCGGGACGGGGCTGCGAGCGGGCACGGGCTGTCACCGAGGGGCTGCGAGCCCTCAGGGAGCGGGATATCGCCCAGCGCATCCCGCGGGCGCGATGGGCAAACTTACTGCGGCGCTTAAGAAGGAGGAGGAGGGGAGAGGGGGAATCCTCCTCCTTTCCTAAAGACCCGCACAGCGCTGCCGGGGTGCAATAACGCTGCGGAGCTGTGGGCTCACGGTCAGCGTGCGGGGCGATCTGACGGCTCTGTTTCGGAACGCAGAAGATCTCGCCGGAGATGGCGGCGTTCCTGCAGCGGCTGCGGCAGAAGGTGAAGGTGGGAGTGGTGGGAGGCTCGGACTTCGCCAAGATCCGGGAGCAGCTGGGCGAGGACGGTGAGGAGCGCGGCTGATGCAATGAGCTGCCCGCGGCAGCGTCGGGAAGGTTAAGTGGAAGTTAAACGCTGTTCCTTCAGCCCCGCCCTTGCTTTTAACTGCCGGGAGGTGTGTTGCACTCGGTTTTTGAAGAGCTGTCTACTGGCGTTTAGAAACTGCAGCCTGTTTGCTTTTTACAGGTATCTCGGTATCGTATTAAGGGATTGTTACTTATCCTGGCAGAACTCTGGGAGTGTTTTTTCCCACTGCTGCTTCACAGTGGAGTTGTGTATGTGACATAGACACACAGTGTGGGCTGCTCGGCTGGGAGCACATCCCTGAAGGATCTCATTTTGTTCACTGCAGAGTAGTGAAGGCAGCGATGGACTCTTGCCTTAGTCCTACAAGAGGCATTTCTTTTTCTGTGTAAAAGAGTGTCTTTAATGGTCTTTACTTAATTGATGCCATTGATAGCCTTCTTAATGCCCAGATAACTCATTATTTGCTCAGCTTCGAGGTGCTCTCCAGCAAGCCATATCATCTTTGCATTGTAATAAGAGTATCACAACTCCCAGACATCTAAAGAAGATCAGTAACATCAAGGAAACAAATGAAAAAGGGCAGTATTTGGCTTGCTGTGTAGCCAGGCTGTGAGCCAGATTTTTGCAACATTTGGGGTGTTTGGTCACTTCCTTACATTTAATGCAAAGAGACGTGTTTTCAGGAGAGGAAGAGCCTTTGAGCAAAAACACGGGTAACTTCATGTGATTGAGATGTATGCTGATTTTAGTGAGAAATGGGAGTGGCTTTGATCCTGTGCTTGATGTTATGCTGCTGAATGCTGTAGGATCTAATATTTTCTGTATTTTAACCCATTTAACGTGTAAGACAATCTGCATTAAACATACAGGGGAAATGATAAGTTGCTGTCTTTTTGTTTGCTTGCAGTGGTTGAAAAATTTGACTATGTGTTTCCAGAAAACGGTCTCGTAGCATACAAAGATGGGAAATTCCTGAACAAGCAGGTAAGTGTGAAATTCCCAGTAGTGGGAAAGAGAAATTTTCTAAACAAGATTTTGCTTTGTTGCTACAGTGCAGTTCTCTATTATCACCCTTCTAACAAAGGCCAAAATTGCTGCTGTTTCCATGTGTTACTCCTGTTAATGGATCATTCCTTTGGCCTGTAATGTTCACCGTAAGTAATGGAAATGAAACATTTTAAAGATATCCTGGCTGAAATTGCTGCCTGGAGCAGAGGTTCCAATTTACTGCGGGAATAAGCATTTCTTCATGCTTGGCTACAGCAAACATTAACTGCAGCTTTTTGTTTAGGGCTGCTGCCTCTGACCCACGGTTTCCTTCTAAACTAGGTACAAGTAGGGAGCATATTAAAGGACAGCTTGGTGGTGTGGTTAAAAAATAAAAAGGTAAAACAGTTAAGAGTAAGCAGCCTTCAGTTAATACCATGTGTGCACTAACTGAGAGTTACTGATTGAAGACATGTTTGTTTCTCTGTAGTATTAACCATGCCTGATTATCCCATGTCTGTGTTTTCCATGTGACTTGCTTTTAGAATCTCAAATTCTGGACCCTTGGTTGAATGGTGTTTATTTTGTTAGAGCATTCAGGGTCACCTGGGTGAGGACATACTTCAAGATCTAATCAACTACTGCCTGAGTTACATTGCCAAGATTAAACTGCCAAAGAAGAGGTATGTGCACACACACCTTGTGTGGCCATGTTCTCCATGTTACGGTGTTGAACATCAGGATGTGAAGCTCAGCTCAGGCTGCTCAGCAAAAAATTAGTAATTTTTGGTTTGGGAACTCTGTGTATGTGAAACAGCTCAATCCATGCATACAAAGACAACTCCCAACTGGAGCACAGGATTTGAAATACTGATTCAGCATTTTTATTTAAGAGGGATGGAGATGCAATTTTCAAGTTGGAGTATTTCCTTGATGTGTTTGAAATACAGCACCATGTTTCCCAGATATGAGAAGCAAAACCATCTCTGTATGACAGGGTGTGCAGCTGCTCAAGACACTGAAATGCACCATGTCTGAGGCAGGGCATGAGCACTGCCCAGATTGCTGTGAATTTTGCAGCTTCCCCCCAGAACTGACACCCTGGCTTGCCAGGCTCTGAGAATCAGGTTGATGGGATGCTCCAGTCACACTTTTAAAACCAAATTGTCCTTTTAAGTCTTCAGGATTAAATGTAAGTTCATTGTGATATTTAGTGTGTTTTGATCCATTTTTTCATCTGTTTTCTGTGTTGTTAATCAATTCCTTTCCAGAGGCACTTTTATTGAGTTCCGAAATGGGATGTTAAATGTGTCCCCCATTGGAAGAAGCTGCAGTCAGGAAGAACGACTTGAGTTTTATGAACTTGATAAAGTGAGTTGCAACCCTTGAAAAAATACCCAGTTCTCCTGGAGGAGGCGGTTTATGGCCAGGTTATGATTTTTAAAAAAACTTTTATACTTTCTGCAATTTTTTCCATTTTAATCCTTTCCCTGTGGTTTAACTAACTTCCTCATTCAGACCTCAGGAAACAGACAATAGTTTTTTGTGCAATAGTTAACAGTGATTACTTGCAGAAGGTGTGGGTTTGGCTCATGTTTCTTTTAATCCAATATCCTGAAAAATCCTGTCCTAGATAAAATCATACTTTTTTGGCGTGCTTTTTAGTGTACCAGCTTGTATTTGTTCAAGCCAGTAAAAGTGTTCCTTTACTTGTCCTCTGCAAAGCCTTTTACAGCAGAATTTAAAAGCTGAGGTCAAACTATTCACCATTTATCTTCATTTGTACACAGCTAAATATGCAAGGCTGAAATGAATCTGACCTACAAGAGTTTTGTTTCTTGCTACACCATAACAGCTGTTTCTGACCCAGCTGAAACCTAATTCCTCAAAAGCAGACTATCTGTGACTCAGTTAATGAATGCTGAAAACACCCTTTTTGGAATATAAGGCCTCAGAAGAGTAGTACCAGTGTTTTAGACTCTTCTGGGCCTCAGTCTCCCCATTTCTAAACCTGTTTTTTCTCTGGGAGTTGAACTACACTTATGTAATATTCTAAGATTTTCAGATGAAAGAGCAAATACTACAGCATGGATGTGAAGTTTTGCTGTTCTTTTGTTTTTTACAAGTTAGTAACAGATTAAAGTGGGAAGATTCTTAGCAAATGTGGCTGTATCACATACTCGTGGTATTCAGACCCTTGAATATTTCTGAGGTAGTTTTTGGGGTTAACTTCTCATGGATGAATTAACACAACATGTAACTGATGTTTGGTTTTGTTTTTTCTTAACAGAAGGAGCATATAAGAGAGAAATTTGTAGCTGATTTACGAAGAGAATTCGCAGGCAAAGGCCTCACATTTTCTATAGGTAATACTTTAAAAGAATGTAATTTAAAACATAATTAAATGAAATTTAAAGTCATACTCTCTTATGGCTATGACATCCCATCTCATTTGTGTGACAGTTCTCTCTGGGGGTGGTTGCAGGCAGGACTGAGCCTCTTTTTCCTCTTAGGCTTTCATTGGGATGTTTTAATTGAAATCCATCAACAAAGAAAACTTCATTGCTTGTCATCAGTTCATTGTGCTTTAATGTCAGTTGTATGACTGATTCTGCTCATTTTGAAACATATTACATGCTTCTATTTAGTCAGAGTTGTTTCTGTGAATCAGTTTTGATCAGAGCTACTCTGTCAGTGCTATTCAGCTGCACTTGGCTCTTCAGCTCTAACTGCATCGTGTGGGAGGAAGGAAAGAAGCCAAAAGCAAGATTAAAGAGAAACATTATAATAAGGGGGAATTCATTTTCCATGCATTTCTTCTTTTTTCCCCCCTCTCTCTTAATATACTACCAATCCCTGCCTTTTATTGTTTTTCAGAATTATTAAGTGTAGTTACCATTACTGCTGTAGTATTGAAGCACCAAGGCAGAAATGAACTGATATGTAGCTCTCCTGAAGCAAGTTGTAAATACCTTTTGGCCACCTGCTTCAACTAGGAATCATGCTTCTAGGTATTGGAAGAGTCCAAGAATTCAGAATTGGGAACAGTTGTTGTCCTGTTAGGATGTGTAAAAAAGGCTGGTTTCCTCCTTTTTTTATTCTGAAAGCCTTGGGAAGTCTTTTGGCTAAGAATTTATAACTGTACACAGACCAGTGGCTGCTTTAATTTTTTTTTCTTTCTAAAATTTAAGAGATTAAATGTAATTTTTAAAAAGGGTCACTTTGAGAGCATTGAGTATTTGGGAACACACTAAGACTCATATTTGTTTAAGGGATAGTCACACCTCTCGATCACAACTGTCGTAGCTGACACCCTATAAACACTTTCTGTACTTGCAAGACTTAACTCCAGGGTCTTATAACATTTCTGTGGCTTCTGCAAAGCTTCCTTTGCCTAAAATCTTCCTCTGTTTAGTTTTTTTTTCACTTCCTCTCCCCTCAGAAATGTGTTCTTACAATCCTTGGTTGATCTCTATCCTAGGAGGCCAGATAAGCATCGATGTGTTCCCGGATGGCTGGGATAAGAGGTACTGTTTAGGAATTGTTACCAGTGATGGATACAAGACTATTTATTTCTTTGGAGACAAGACTATGCCAGTGAGTATATTTGTTCATTATATTAATTTCAGAGCTGCCATTGTAAAGCACAAGGACTTCTAACCTTATAACCTTATTCCTGACAAGAGCTGAAGTCAGGATATAAATACATTTCAAAGTTTTAATTGGCTGAGCACTGGTGGGGGAGGGCTGGGAGGTTTTCCTTGTTTCCTGAAGTGAACACAGGGTTCTTGACAGACTTAGTAGAGGGTGTTTGCACATTGAACTCCTGTAATTCTGTTAAAAACAAGGTGATGTGGTTAGTGTAGATTAATAAACACCAGCCAAGAAAAGTATCAAACATACTTATTTCCCATTTAATTTAATGCTGTTCCTTTGCTCATCACTCTCTCTCCATATTGGGGAGTCCTTGTCCCCCAGAGCTCTGCAAGGCAATTCAGAAGCTTTTAAAACTCCTGAGCAGAGACTTGACAAGAGCCAGTGAGGGCAGCAAGCAAGCACAAGGACCTGGATGAAATTAAAGCTGTCTGAATATGGCGAAGGGACATTGTCAGGATAGATTTTGTAAGAAAAAGCTTAGTTTTATAGGAACTTGCAGTTGTAAAACTAAGTTGCAAAGACCTTTATAGACTTATATAAAAGATGAAGTTTTATAAGAAGACAAGCTTTAATTTAAAGGGTTTTTTCCCCTTGACACCAGCTGCAAAAGTAATCACCTGTCATGGAGTTTATGGACAGTTCCTTTTGAACCCTGTAAGTGGCAGTGCAGCATTTTCAGTGTTGAAGTATCAAGAGCTGCTGCTGACCCTGTCAAAGCAGCAAACAAAAATGGGAACTGCTTCTGCAGTGCACAAAGCTGCAGCTTTCAGAGATCTTTGCTCATGCAGGTGGCAGTGCTGTTCCCTGAGCCTTGTCACTGCCATGAGTTGCCCTGTCACTGCAGGGTCTTGGACAAAGTCCCTTCTTTCCATATTTTCCTTTGTGTGTCCCTTTTTGTGACTATACATTAAATAAAATTAAATCCTCTTCTGCTTGCAGGGAGGGAATGACTATGAAATTTTCACAGACTCCAGAACAGAAGGCCACAGTGTCACATCCCCCCAGGATACAAGAAGAATCTGTGAAGAGCTATTTTTTAAATAAAAGACATTTAGAATTTACACTTCCAAGACGGTTAAGAAAGCTTAATAACTTGAAACATCATCTTAATATTCTGTACTGTTTTTTGTAACTGTTTATGAATAGCAGGTGCTTTGCAGATCAGTCATTACTGAAGGGAAATATTTTAACTGAAGACCCCCTGCTGACCAGGGGAATACAACAGAGCTCATTACTAATTTTTACACTTCAGGGAGGGAAGGGGAGGGATAATCTGCCTCTAGTTGATTTATGGTCTCAAAATTGAATGGCAAAGCTTTATCCCTAATTTTTTATTTTTAGGCTGCTTTTTAAAAGATGATCAGTTCAGAGCTGTTTTTTTAAATACTACCTTGTGCTACAAAAATAGGAATTAAGATAGTTGGGATTTTCTTGTCTAAAACTGGAAGATGAGTAGAAGAGACAGGTCTCATTTCTTTCTAGGGGTGGGAAGATTGAACTGAGCCAGAAGTCCCTGACCTCACACATGCTCCAGTGTGTGATCAGAAGGTGCCTCAATTCTACCACCCCTGGGAAGGCTGGACCCACTGGGGCCAAAGTTACCTCCTTAGTATGGAAGTTGTGCCAAGGCACAGTCAGGTCACAGTACCTACACTCTGCAGACTGCTTAAAGCTAAAAAAAAATTGTAAAAATTAATTAAAATAAATTCAGCACAGTAGCAAAATATATTTGTCACTTTCTGATTTTCTTTGTAAGACATTAATGGTAGATGAGATTTTAGCACTAAAAAAATGACCTAGACTATGTTTCTATTAAAATTCAAGTCAACATCTGACAATCCCTGTAACTGTTAATATTGCTTTTCTCATCTGGCATTAGGGAAGTAATCTTGTGTACGAACAGTTTGATTTAGGAAAGGAAAATAAAATCTCATCATGAAAAATTACTGTTTCACTTTGTCATGTTGGCAGATAAAATACCTAAAGCAGACCCATTGCATACTGCCTGTCTGTCCAAAGAAATGAGTAATTTGAATTTTTCTAATTCCAAGTTTATGTGATACTTGCACAGTAAAGAAGGGAAGAAGACAATCTTTGTACCAACCCCAATCCCTAAAAGAGCTTACAAAAGAGGAGGGGGGGGCTGTAATGCACCTCAAGCACCAAAACTATTTTGTCTTCTAGTGTTATATAAAACTTTAAAATGTCACCCTACAGGTGTGCATATGCAGGCATTCTCTCCTTTAATGCTGATTATCTTCACCAGCTGTCCCAGGAGCAAACTGAAGACACATGTTAAAGCATGTTAATGGTTGCATTTATTGTAAAGAAAGCAGTGTGTGATATTCCAACAAGCTGGACAGTGATAAATCCACCACTACTAAGTCTTACTGGTCATAAAAAACAAAACCAAACTCCAAACCCCACTACAGATTGGTTGTTCTCATACACCACAGTGTAAAACAGGTACAGTTAAGGTAAAAGAAGCCATCACAGCAGTTACTGACCTCCACACACCTGTGCTGTCCCCATGTCACACCTTGGAACAGATCATCAACTGCAAATAGGCAACTAAAGGTACATTATTCCACACAACTAACAAGACCTGTGCCATCATTTTTATTTATTTTTTAATTATTTGCAAAGTCAATAAAAGTCCACTGTTAGTAACATAGTAGAGAAAAATGCTTCATTTGAAAAAAAAACTGTGGAAGGCAAATATAGGAACAGAACTAATCTAATTGCACTACAACTACATGAAGAGAAGAATCAAGGGAAGGGCCCTACCACACAAGTTTTCCAGGGAAACATATGCAGAGTCTACTTCACCAAGACAGCTGAGCCTGTTAAGTAACTCACACAGTATTTTATACACAGTCACCTGAGCAGCACACAACTTGCTGTTCAGAAGTGCAGTTACCCTGCCTGCCCAATCACACCATGGCAGAGGCAACTGGATGCAATGCAGGTCATCTTCAGCCTTGTCTAAATTCAGACACAGTCAGAGACTATCTACAGCTTTCCTTGAAGCAAATTTCTTAAATTTGGGTTGGGACTTGTTTGGGTTTTTTTAATACTGGCCTGTAAAACCTGTTGCTAATCAACCATCAAGGCACCAAAGTAAATTCACAAACAATCCCAGTTTTACAACCACACTATAGTTTCCAACCCTGTGCAGCCACACCATTTGCAAATGGTGCACCTGACAGGCACTGGAGTGTAACTATGAGATGGACAATTCCACCCCATGGCAGCTGCTCTGTTTGTGACCCTCCTTCCATGAGGAAAACAAATCGCAGCAACGAACACCCCTCTCTCTCAAGGCAAGGCATTCAGGCACTGTTGTCAGCAATGAGTGTGCTGTAACCCTAAGGAAGAGCAGCCCAAGGGAACACAGGGCTCACACAAGGCCAGGATCTCGGAGTTACGCCTCTGGTAAGGCCATCTGCACTAGACGAGCTTTCCTTCAAACTTTCCCCTCTTCCCCTGGGTGTTTCCTGGAATCAATTCACAAGATAAAAAGAAAACCCAAACCTCCCCTCCTTCCACCAAGCACACAAACTAGGTCTCTTTAAATACATGTTTTTGTAAACACATTATGCTAGATTTTTTCATTAGCACTTGAATCGCCTTAATATTTTTTTTTCTAATCAGGCCAGCTGTAAAAATGGTAACTTTGGCCTGCTTCTGCTTTATTGACAATGCAGCATTTCCTTCCCCACAACATGTAGAATATTCTTATTCAGGTCCCCTGCAGCCAGTTGTTGAGCAGTGACCACACAGGCAGCACAGTGTCCCCGGGACACCTCAGGGGCTGACGACGTGCCCCGACCAGGTCTCGTGCTTGGTGCCAGGAGCCAGGTGGGTGATCACCACCTCCACCGCCTGCAGCTTCTCGTTCTTCGGAGGGATGGTGCACATCTTGTAGGTGACCTCATCGCCTGCCACAGGAACATACTCGCCTTCGATACTGCAGAGGGGAACCTTCAGTTAGTCATAAATCACATGAACATTGTTACTCTTTTGCAGCTTATTTAGATTTTTGTTGTAATAATTGGCATAGGTGCTCAATGTCCTTCAGTATTTTTATAGAGCCTGTCATCCACTCAAGTCTGAGGTAGATTTTGGTTGTCTTGCAGCAAAATCTTATGAAAATACTATAAACACCACCAACTCCCCTAAAAAACAATCAAAAAAAAAAAACAAATCCAAACAAGATAAAACCAGAAAAACACAAAAATCCCCACTCAAATACGCCTCAAAGAATACTCAGGTAAGCCCAGGACTGGGCAGCATAGCTGTGAACTGTGCATCAACACCTCAGCCACGGGCAGTACTACAGGGCAGGGCTGATGTTGTTTGGCATTTTTTTTGGGGATATGGTATAGAACCACAGAAAGCTCTTTTTTTGTCCCCGCTCTTCTCACTTAAGCTTTTGAAATTTGAGTTTTGGTTTGTTTTTTAAAAAGGATTGTATCATGTAATGGCAAGATTTTACCTTTAGGTTACTTCACTGTAACACAGTTTGCGGTATGACAGGTTTCCCTGCTCTGACAACCTAGACTCTAGATTTCTTGTTGTTTGAGGGTTTTCAGTGTTTCTCAGCAGCATCTGTATTTGAGAATAGATAAACACTAGCAACAAATTCTACCAGATGTCTAATTAGTGTGACTTCCTTGTGAACTCCTATTACACTGGAGGTAAGGTTTGGGTTCAGGAAAGGAAAAAGAAAAAAAGTCATCTAGGTTAGATGTCACACATCACTTGGTTTGTTATTTGCCTTCACTGAGAGCACACTGGGAGCATGCCCACACCACCCAGGAATTTTACCTCACATGTTTCTGTTAATAGCAGAGATGTCAGATTTTAGCAGTGCCCTTCATATCCACTCTCATCTTTTGACCCACTATTGTTAGGGCTTTTCTATTGCAGGAAAGACTGGCAGGAATGATAGGAGATAAATTCACTGGCCTTTATTGGCAGTGGTAACTTCCCATCAGATTTTGCTTCTCCCCACAGTTCTGCAGAACTTCAGCTTCATCTCCTGCACTGCCTCTCCCCAACCCTTCCCCTTTGAGGGCTGCCTCAGCTCCTGCTCCCCTCCAACTCTCCTTGTGAGTGCTGCTGAGGGAGCTGGTGCCAGGCTGTGGTGGAGCAGAAGCAGCCCATGCCCAGGGATGGGATGGGTAACCAGGCATGTACAAGGGAAACTAAAACTGACCCACAAATCAGAACTTTTCCCAGGGGAAATTCAAAAGAAAAGTAATTGCTTGCTGATTGTATCAACACTATAGTGAAAGTACTCTGTGTCTGAGTATAGGTCTAAAGCCTGCTATGAGGAGTTAAAGGCAGTCCCAAGGTCTTGAAATGCATGTCCTTCAGACTTTTCCCTGGGCTAAACCTCTACTCCAGAGCTGCCTGTGACTGCAGGAATCAGACCCAAGAGGACATGTCCTAAGCTGAACTCTTCAGAACAGTGCCTGAGAAAGCAGGACTAAATTGAAGGCAGAAAAAATATTTACAGATAAATCAAGATAAAGCCTCCTTCATCAGACCTGGCAGCCCTTTCCAACCCACGCAGTCTGATCCAGTTGACCTTTATTTACTTCCAGAATCTCCAGGCCAGCCTGTAACCCAGCCCTGTATCACACTGGACAGGCTACATGCAAGCTCCCACATCTGACTCTTGCTGTGACTGTCCTCTCCAGTCCTGCCTTCATTTATACCCCACTTGCCCAAGGTTTAAGACTCTTCCTAGTGTAAAGGGATAGCACACCCAATCCTTACTGTCCTTTCAGGAGCAGAGATTAATTTACCTTTTCTATTCCCAGTAGAATTTGTGACCAAATACCCTGCAGTTTACCCTGACTTTGAAACAGCAGATTTCAAGCAAGGCTGTACTTGCTTGTGCTGTATCAGATCCTGACAAGGGGACATAAAGTCTCAACAACAGAGGAAAGTGGTCAAATCACAAATGAAAATAGGAATGGCATATAAAAAAATGACATCACCTTTCCTACCTGAACCTCTTATTGCCAAAAAAAACGTTGCTATAGAGCTAAAACCACATTGCCTTGAGCAATAACTCACAACACAACCCTTGCAGGATGTCAGTCCCACCTGAGCAAGGCAGCACCTTTCCATGGAAGGCAACACAGCACACATATTTTATATGTACAAGGGAACATGGGATGAGCAAAACACAGTGAGCAGAACCATTCCCAGATAGATGTAATGAACATAGACAATGTGAGCTGAAGCAGAAGGGCTACACTGACTCAGGTACAGCTGAGCCACTGGAACAAGCCACAATGACACATGGTTGTTCATGTGGCCTCGAGCACTGGGACCAGCTGCAGACAGTGTTCCAGGGAGCATGGGCACAGCAGATACATGGGGCAGGAATTAAAGCAGCATTTCCTTTTGGCATTACAGCCACCAACCCCAGAGCCATGGTAGTGCCTTTGATTGCTGCACAGGGCAGGAACACATACAGTGAGTGGTAAGATCACCACTGTGCAGGCATCAAATGAAACGGATGCCCTGCCCAGGAAGGGATCACAGCTTTGGCAGAAAAGGTTTTTTTAACAAACAGGAACCTTTCATGTTCTTTAAAAGCTCTTGTGAAACAGGATGAGCCACAGTTAATGAAATAAACATTTGAAATCTGCAAAAGTAGGTAGGTATGGTTAATGAAAAACGAAAATGGATTCACAATCTCACAAGGCACCAACATACAAAGGTTTATGGCTCCAGAAAGATGGAGATAAATTAGATATTACTTGAATCTTCAGAATCAAGTGAGGATGAAGTACAGCTCAAGCACTAAAAAAAGACGGGTGTTTTGTTAGGTGTGTTTTGTTTTAAATTAAAATATATCTATGTACCCAGATGTGTTCTGGTAAGAGAAGTTTTGCAGGTGTACTGGTAACCAAAGTGATTCTGTTTTTCCAAGACCAGGTGAATCAGAACACACACAGAACCAGTATGCCCAACGTATGACAAGCTGCAGCCACAGACAAGAGAAGCAAAGGGCTGAGCCCAGACTGCAGGACACACTCAGCCATCACTGAAAGCCACCACATCCCTCAGCACTTATTAGGTGTTTGGGGCACTGTCTATGTAGTCCCTGGTCTGCAAATTAAAAAAACCCAAAGTATTTGTTGATCCACATTTCTTATGATGAATCATGGAGTTAAATACTCATATTTTTCATACTAAACAGATCAGATTAGTCCCAAAATCTGCACAGCCCTAACCATTACCCAGAAAGGTGCACTTTTCTCCACTAGAAAGCAGTTCCTGCAGGGCTGAGCATTATGCTGACAGCATCAGATTCTTTCTTGGTTTCTTTCCTTATCCAAGCTGACACTACAAGTGACTGAAGCATGTGATGAAACCTCATTCGACCCCAACATGTCTTCTTCTGATCCCCAAATTTGTAGTTTTTCCTTGCTTGTTTATTCCATCAAGGCCAGGCCTGCCCTTCGTGTAAAAAGGTTGTGGCTACACAAACATCTCCAGTTTCATTTTCTGTTTTTGGCTTTTAAACCTTTTCCCACAGATCAGATATTCTATTCTTTCCTGCAGCTTTCTGATCACCACTTATTCTTGGTGCCTAACAAATATAAGATTATTAACTCATTGTCCCCAGTGCACATGAAAAGCAAGAGGACAAAGGTCTCAGCCTGTATCCTCAATAAACCTGCTAGTGAACAGTATTCCCTGTGCAGTGTTTGCCCATCAAAGGCTGCTTCTGGGATAGACACAGACTGACTCCAGCATCTAGCCAACTATGTGATGCTTAGAAGCAGAAACAAACAACATCCAGATTGTGCAGCACTTCTGATGGTGTCAAGAACAAACAGTATGATGGCACTTGAGAGGTGATGAGATGGTGGCACTGGAGGCAGAACCCTACACCAGGCGGGGGGAAGATCCTCCACCAGGAAGCAATTGCCTTAAGTATTGGGCAGGAAATGAAATGGAAGAGGTCAGAGAAAGTAAACAGAATTCTTGGAACGGATTCCCACAACAGACACTCTATAAACAATGTAAGTTACCTGGAGAATTTGGTAAAGGAAGTTAAACATAGGCTTTTTTCATGTTATATATTGATTAAATATTTTTAAATCTGTATCTTTTACTTTTACCCTAACTACATATTAAATATTGATCTAGAGGAAGGGGGAGATTTTCACAGCTATTTGAGATATCAACTGTGCATGTTCATTTCAAAATAATGGATATCTATATATCCAGGAATTTTAAAACACTGGAACAACTTCAAGCTAAAAATAGGAAATGCTTTCCTGATGTTAGTGTCAGAGTGAGACACAATAGAGCAAGTTTTAGATTATCCAGCAACTCCATTTCCCAGCTCAGCGCCAGTGTGGTATGGGGGAGCATTTTATCCTGCACTATTTTAGGAAACTGGGAGGTTATTAGGAAATTACCTAAATATGGAATGTTCTAGTTCTTCCTTCTCACAGCTGCTATTCATATTCCAGGGCTCTAGTTAAACCTCTCGGGACAAAGACTAAGTCACATAGAAACATTTCTGAACAAGAGTCTTCAGTGAATTCTAAGCCTTGCTGATCAGCAAGCCTGCCATGGATCATACCACATAGCACTTCCCCTGGATCAGTGGGCTCTATTACCTTGTGGGCTTCTTAAAGTTCATTTAATACCTCAACACACTCCCAGGAAATCTGTGTTTTTATTTAAGACCAGGACATGACAGAGTAATAAACTATTATGAGTTACTAATCCCAAATGCAGTCCCAGTGCAAGCCAACAGCTCCAATATCCATCAGCAAAGACAGTGATGACCTTATCAAACTGTCTGGCAGGCAAAGCAGAAGAAGGGCTGCATGTCCCCACCAGTCACACTTGTAACTGGGACAGACAAGTGTAAAGAGGTTGAAACACTGGAGAATCCCAGCTGTTAACATCCAAGGTCTCTGCTAATGGATTTCACTGTTCTCTGTGCCACCACAGAGAGATCTTCCCAGGAGTCACACTTCTCTCTCAGTTCAGTGGATGCATCATCCTCCATTTTTTTACCGAAATCTCTAGTCATGGTATTTGAATCCACACTCAGGGGTAGTTATGGCTCTATATCAGCTTTCAGCAGCTGGTTCAACACCAGACAGCACAGCACACTCCACAAGAAAAGCTGGTAATTACAAGAGAAAGCTCCAAGGATGCCTACATGGGCTCAGAGGCACGGATGATGCCTGTCCTTGCAAACGCCCAGCTTGGATCCTGTCACAATCACACCTACTGTTTGCAGCTGGAAACAGTGTCCCAGGCAGTTCTGTTCTGTGCTCACTAACCACAAAGAACCTCCATACTCAGATGGACACAGCCTGCAGTGCCCATTGTGTGGAGGTAGAGTGCAAGTCATGGCTTTGACGTATAGCAGTTTGTATCATTTAGATGGAGGTTCTGGGAAGGCTTAGCTACAGTAACAGCTGTAGCAAGCTGGCTCTTTTGCATGCACCAGTGCAACGAGTTTTCTCTGCCAGCTGTGGGAGTGGGAACCTTAGGAGAAAGATTATCCGTGTTCTATTAAATTTCCAAACCCCTCTCAAGAAAGATCTGGAATTCTTCTGCCTGTCCTTCACACCCCAGATAATCTACTTATTTCAGATGCTTAAGAGATGCAGCAAGGCATCAAAGAGAGCACATCAGGAAGGAAGTGTGCAATCCACAGCAGGTAAGTAATCAAGTGTTTTCACTATTTTGAAGGAAATCAGAAAGCTCAGATTTGGCTTCCCAGCAGTCCCAGAGCAGTCAGTTCCAGCCAGCAGAAACTATTTTACTGCTAGTTCACAGAAAAAGCAAAAAGGCCAGAAAATTTGTTCTCTCAGCTCAAACTCAGCTCACAGATCATTTAAAGTTATCAGTTAATTTCCAACACATATTGTTACACTCCACCAGAAGAACAGCTCCACAGAGAAGCAATGTAACTTTATTGCTTTGCATTATACATAGTGATCTGGAAGAAAATCAGAGGAAAGGAAGGAGCATGAAAACATGATCTCTCCATGGACACAAGTAGCTCAAAGCCAGCTCCTCATGGCAGCAGCATGCACAAAGCTGGGTTCTCCCTGCAGGAAGATGTAACTGACAGTACATCTCCAGCACAGTCAGCAAGAGAGTTCTGCAAGAGCAGAATGGGACCATGTCCCCACCTGGGAAAGCACCAAGACTGTTCAGCACTCCTGAATTACAGCCACTGTGGGCATAATCTCCTAAGATCACACCACAGTGCACAAGCAAAGCACAGCAAACTCGGGATCTCTCCAGGGACCTGGGGGTGCTGTGTGTCAGCATCCCAGGGGAAGGACAGCATCAATTCTCCAAAGCCATCATTACGTTTGGGATCAGGAATCCAGCCTGAAGGACAGCCTAAAAGCCACTCTGCAATGCAGCATTTTCCCCTTCAGAGCCAAGTACTGGCAAACTGCAGAAAACCCACAAACACTGCACGTTTGTTTCTGTTTCATTAAATCTGCTGCTTTTGCAAAATAAAATCTTTAAAAAAAAAAACCAAGAGATCATTCATCTACCACTGCTCTTCAGTGAACCACCTCTTTGCCTTGCCCTTGCAGGTACACAGCCTTCAGGCCTAATCCCACTCGAATGTAAGAGCCTGGAGAGCAAATGAATGTCCACCATGTGCCCACTCCCAAATACACTGGGGAAGCAGCAGGGTGGGAATACTCCATCCAGTGCTCTAATGCACAACATTTGACCTGCTGCTACAGGCACCCCCACTCCACTTCCCCCATCTCTTTGGTCCATGCCCCCAGGACTCCTGTTCGGAAGGGAAGCTGATGTGAACCTATTCTGTACAGGAAGCCACCCCCAGAACAAGGCAGGGGACCTCAAAGCCAGCACTGCAGGGATTCCCCATCTGCTCTCTGGAGATATCCCACACCTACAGGTAGAATGGCAGGAGAATGAAACTGGAGTCACCAGAGCTGCTACACATCAGTAAAAACCAAACTGGTGTTATCTGTGAGAGCTGACTTGCTCCTGCTATGGAACACAAGCAGAGATGGTGACATACAGGAGGATGCAGTTCTCAGCACTGATGCTGTAATTCCACCATCAATTTGGTGACAGTGGATCACTTTACAGGCTGGTGGAAATGAAAGCATTAACTGTACATGTCACTATTAAAAATGTAATTAAGGGCTTTTAAAAAATTTCACTTCAGGCAAATGAATTTGCCTTTGCTTCCTGCTTTCGAATATTGTTATCTGGAATTACTATCTCAGCAACTCCTCTATCTTCATCCTTGCCAGCCAGGGTTTTACATCCACTGTAGCAAGTACATTTTGTATTTGCTTTGGAGAGAAGTATGAATCTGAGAAAAACAAAGCCTCATCACCCTCAAAGCCATGACATTTTCCTGCCACAGCCATCAATACCAACTTGAGAACTGCCTGCAATAAGCACAAGGAAGCACGACTTGCTGTGCATGTGATGCAGAACCTTTGGCTGGGGGGCAGGGCTGTGACAGATTCCTCAGTGCTCAGGTCTGTGTGCCTGAACTGGCTCTAAATCGTCCATCTCGAGTGCTGATGGCGTTGCAGCTGTAGAACAGGGTTTCAGCTGCAGATGCTTTGTCCACAGGACAACCAAAAAGGTGCCATGAGCGCTGCCAGGAAGCTGTGGTGACTGTTACCAGAGCTGCCACCACACCTCTACCATGCATGAGGACAGCTCTGAAGGAAATGCTACCACCTACTCATGTTGGCCTTTGCAGAGAACTCCAGGCTGCCCTGGCTAATTGTAGTTTTGTACACTTGTAACTAATCAGTTAAAAAGGAGAAGTGGATTCACACAAGTGTTACCAAAACCCAAAACAAATCATCTCTGCAGTCTGCAGAGTCAAACACAAAGTCACACAGACAAGAGACACCTTTCAAACCCGTATTTCTAACCAGTGTTTCTTACACTGATGATAAAAAACTGGGGAGAGTGGCTGATACACCTGAAAGCTGTGCTGCCCTTCAGTGAGACCTTGATAGGCTGGAGAACTGCATGGAGGGAAACCTAGTGAGGTTCAACAAGGGTGAGTATAAGGTCCTGCACTTGGGAAGGAATAACTTCAACTACCAGTACAGGTTGGGGGCTGACCTACTAGAGAGCAGCTCTGCTGAGAAGGGCCTGAGGGTCTTAGTGGACAAGTTGACTATGAGCTGGCAGTGTGCCCTGGGGGCCAGGAGGAGTGTGGCCAGCAGGTCGAGGGAAGTGGTCCTCCCCCTCTAATTGGCCCCAGTGAGGCCACATCTGGAATACTGTGTTCAGTTCTGATCTGATATATAAGGAGCTAATGGAGAGGGTCCAGTGGAGGGCACAANAGCTAATGGAGAGGGTCCAGTGGAGGCCACAAAGATGACAATGGGCCTGGAGCAACTCTCTTATGACAAGAGACTGCAGGAGCTGGGCCTCTTTAGAGAAAAGACAGATGGGATCTCATCAATGCATGTAAGTATTTCCAAGGCGGGTGTCAGAGGATGGTGCCAGACTCTCTTCAGTGGTGTCCAGTGGCAGGATAAGGGGCAATGCCCATAAACTAAAACAAGAAATTCCACCTCAGCATGAGGAAGAACTTTACACTGAGGGTGGCAGAGCACTGGAACAGCCTGCCCACAGGGGTCTTGGAGTCTCTCTCTGAGGGCATTCAAAACCCATTTGGATGAGTTCCTGTGTCATCTGCTCCAGGGAGGTTGGACTGAATGATCTCCAGAGGTCCCTTCCAACTCTACTGATTCTGTGACTCTATGGTTCTGTATTCCTACCCACACCTCACAAGTCCAACACAGTAAAGCAGTTTTGTTGCAAGTTCCATGCATAAAACATATCCACACATCCACATTCACCTTAACCTCTCGCACAGATACCGAAATTGAAGATTTTGTAGACACCAAGTGAAGCTTTTCAATGCCACATATTTGACTTTATTTTTGGGCTAATACTCAATAATGGAAATGCCATGCCAAGTGTTATTATCTTACAAAAATAAATGGACACTGACAGAAAATAGACTTTCCATCTCATGGAAGACATTTTCACTAAAGCATAACCTTGCAGCTCCTCAAAGCTTAGCGAAGAAAATAATTTGAAGAATTAAATGTTTGTATTTAAAAAACATGTTAATCTGCAACATAGGCAGCTGGTCCCAATGCTCAAAACCTTCACTAATCATCACAGCTTAGTGATGAACACACAGGAACAGTATCTTCCTGAATCCAAACTGGCATAACCATTTTATCCACATTCCTGAAATCGTAGCTTTTGGGAACAACTTATTCACAAGAAATCATCTGCTTCCATTTCACAAGTAGATGCCTATACCGCACTGAGGCGGTGAACAGACTGACACCTCTCACATTCAGCTTTGAGTACAACAGATAGAAAAGAATCACTTGATAAACATAAGGAGGATCGATCAACTCACACTATGCAAACCAGAGTCCTTGGAGTCCCCTGAGCTATAGTGCTGGTTACAGAATGCTGCTGCAAAAAGCAATTCCCATTAATAAAGAGCAATCCTTCTAATTCACTGTGAAATAAACTGAAATAAAAGGCATTACTAATTTGTCCTTCCAGTGCTGCCTTGCATTAAAATTAGACATCACTCTATAGCACTAAAAGCTGTTTCCAATAACTCAAATACACTCACAGAGTAATTAAAGAACACAATGCACTGAAACCTTCAGTACTTTAATAATAGCACTTTTCACTAACAGGGTTGAGGCAGAAACATCAGCTATTTTTGAATTAAAGTTCTAAGGTAGTACCTACATATGAAACATTTAAAATAGTGGCCCAGTCCTGGTTTAATAGAAGAAATTCTATTGACTTCAAAGAAGCAGAATTGACCCAGAGAAGTTGCATAAAACACACCCTTTAGTCCTACAAAATCCATATGAACTAACCTTGCTAAAATGTTTCTGAAAAAGCAAGGAAAACTATCTTTGAACACATAAATAACCTTGAAGAAGAAAGGTTTCATTTGCCTGCTGGGGAGATGTCAAGGAGAAATGAAGGGCCATATTGAAAGCCAAGATATCAGTTAAACATCAGAAGCAAGTAACAGTCAGGTCTGTTAATGACAGGAAGAGAACTCCCAGGGAGGCAGTGGATCCCCAGCACTCAAATTGCTAATGGTGGGTTGTGCAAAGCATATGCCAGAAAGGCACAGGTGCCTTCTAGCAGCAGATGGAGTACAAGATGTCCCCTCCAGCCTTCTAATGTACTGCAAACTTGAGGAGATCTGCTGCTCTGCAGGAAGACCACAGCAGATGCAGCACAGCACAGGGAGACTGTTCCCCACCCATGTGACCATTGGATTGAAATGGCAACCGAAAATGAAGAGAGGCAGCGTGGTCCAGTGGGGAGGGCACCAGGTTGAGTTGGAAAGCCAGAGCTCAGGCTGAAAGCTGTACCTGAGCAGGCTACAGCCCATCACCTTCTGTACACACATGGACTCTCCCCCTCTCAATCTTTATCTCCTCCAGCTTTCCCACACAGGGCTGGCCTGAGGGCACAGCTGGGTAAGAGACAGCAAGCACAGAACCTCTGTGCGTCAGCAAAACAAACATGCTGAAAATACATCAAGAAGTGTGGTTGCCCATAAACTTTTACAACCTTGGTGACTCATTCAATAGTGCTTTAGGATAGATGGAGTGGGTGGAAGAAAGGGGAGGGTGGCACACCACAGTCAGGGCACAGTTACTCAGATATAGCTTATTGATGGCTCACAGTCAAAGCATTTTGAAAGCATATGGGATTGATAAGCCAACGAGCACAGCCCATGAGAGGGGACTCCTGTGAGAGAGGGGCCTCTTGCACAGATCACCAAAAATCACAGCAGACTATTTCCATAATGTCATACAGGATTTCAGCATAGGAGACATATGGGAGTCTTAATCAGCCAAACAGAAAAAACATCAGTGGAGTTTCTAAGAATTAGAGCTGACTGGAGGGGGATTGAGGGTAGGAGCACCTACTGTACCTAGAGTCAAATTCTGGGTTTGGGCCTAGAGAGAAAATTGTGGGTCATAGGATAGAAACTGGGGAACACCTGAAATATCAGTTCAGTTTTTATGGACAAACAAAAGGGTAACCCAAATCAAAAAGTTATCTCCAGGGTTTTAAAAGGGTTAATTTCACATAACTAAAGAAAATTTTACTGAACTGGAAGAGAAAATGTGTAGGGGAAAAAAACAGTACTGAAAATAGACAGTTCTTTAAAAGGAATTCATCAGAAGGCTGAAAATTCATGTTTCTGTGAGAAGACTGTTTTAACTAAACCCCTGCTGATTAGTAACTGTATAGGTCAGACTAGACATTCAGAGTTAAATTTTGTAATTGTGACATAGGAAATGCTATTTTTAAGTTATTCAGGAAATGAGGAGAAATTCTGCATTCACATTAGAGAAAAGAGAAATGACATTTCCTTTGGTTGAACATGCAAGTCAGACCACTCAGCCCATTTGTATCCACAAGCCCTACAAAGCTTTGGCTTCCCCATTGTGCAGTAACATTTCAGAAACCTGAAAGAAGGCCTGTGTGCTCCTTCTCCAGGGATGTGCGCTACACACACGAGCGGGAAAGACAGCTGGGGCAAGGCAAGTTTGGCAAGACTTTTGTTCACTTACCACTGAATAACCACTCTGAACAAACAGGGATTATACAGCTTCAATATTGTAAACAATAAGGAGAATAAAACTGGTGATAGATCTAAACAGGGTTACTGAAGAATAAACATCTAGGGATCTTAACATACACTCTCAGAGACCAGTTTCAGCTCCAATTCTCGTCAACATCTCAATCTAGAAACAAATACGAAAAAGATGTTTCTACTAAACCTTGCAGATTAACCAAGCAATACAGAACAAAGACAGAAGAGTCAGGGAGTGTGCCCTGGATCCCTGGGCAGGCAGGGCCTGTCCAACTGAGATGTGCTACACTGCAACCAAACCCAAAATCATATATCCAAGAACCAGGAATGCAAACACTGCTGTCAGGGATGCCAGGCTGTATCTAGGACTGCACCAAACTTTGACACTGCAAAGGATGATGAGGTCAGAGCAGGTAAGCAACTATGCAAAGACTAGGGATAAGAGGGCTAATGCAATTATGGGATGTACAGAAAGAGAAACAGAGCAGGACTCTAGAGGAGATTTTACCTCCGTATACCGAAAGTATGTGCACAGTCTTAAAATTATACTTAAATTTTAGAGCATACTTAGAAAAGAGACTAAAATCCTGGTTTAGAATGGAGAAAAAGTTTAAGTGCCTCACTGAGAATTCATCTGTCTCGTTCATCAAAAGGTAAGTTTAGGAGTGATGGTTCTCTGTGTTCAAGGCAAAAAAACAGAGCTACTAATAAACCCTTTAAAAGAGAAAGTTTTAGCTGGAAACTGCTCAAAACCAAAGCTAGATAAATTCAAGGAAGCAATAAAGTGTGTCTTTTCTCAACAATGAAATCAATTAACCTTTAGTTTAATAATGGTACAAGCAGCACAAAGTAAAAGAAGTGACTTTTCAATGTTGTAAATCTTCACATTAAAACTAGATACTGCATAGCTTATTTGCTTCAGGTAAATGTGAGTTTCTGGGTCTGGGTGAAACTCTGCAGCTTATTCTAAGACATTTGACAAGATCACCTTCTAGTTTTTAATTCAGACTTACAGTAATACACGAAAAGAACAGCATAATCTATTGCTGCAGTAATATCTGCATAACACCTCTTTGCTGAGGTAACAGATTATAAACAAACCTTATAACTGAAATGTCAACAGCTTTCAGCAACTAAGGCAAACCAAAGCTCCAGCCTCCCTTGGCCACCCAGACAACTTACTCCGAGATGTGCACGAAGATGTCAGGCCCTCCATCTGCAGGGGTAATGAAGCCATGGCCCTTGGAGCGACAGAAGCATTTACAGACACCTTTGTAAATGGGACCCTCCGATGCCCTCACGGTTCTGCAGAAGAAAGCACAAAAAGAGCAGGTTATTGCTGAGCACAGATGCTGAACACACTTCCAGATGTGTCAGGGAGCCAAATACTCCCAGTGAGCAAACTCCTCTATAGCAATATATATGCTAATGCATATGCTTAATACTCATTTTCATACATGTAGAATCGAGTGAATACAGTGCATAAAGACACACAAATGGGTACACACCCCCCTTCCACTGTCCATTGTTATCCTGCCAGACTAGGATACAATGAAGCCAATATTTCACCTCCAAACAACTCCAGTAGGCTGTGAAGCCTAACTGGTGTGCATAACACCAAGACTCCAGACTGAACTGCTCCTCCACTGTCATAGGATCTGTATGATAAACTGAGACAGATTTGCAGACTTTGATATCACCTTCCCAAATGTTTAAGTTCTCCTGAAGTTTAAATAAAATTGTTTAAAAAAAAAAGTTGTAACAGCTCCGTTTCTTAAGTCAAACTAACAGTAAAGAAATACAGTTTAAAGTGCTAAAGAAATCTCCATTAAATCACTTCATTTCCAGCTCTATAAAGCTGTCAAAACACCTGACCCCACACATGCTTGTTACATAGAAAAGCACTCATTGCCCAAAACAAGCCATTAAAGTTCAATTGCATCTTTCAAGGAGATAAATCACTGTGGGGGATGAGGCTCCACGCTTCCAGTGAACCAAAATTAAATAATCCCACTGAAAAATAAGCCACTGCCTGTCACAATCATCTTTTCTATACAACTGTGAGACTAGAGCTCACCTAGTGCCTCTCTTGTTTAAAGAAGACACACAAAAAATATTCAGAGCTATTCTGATTTTCAGGGCAAACAAATACAGCAAGATTCCTATACTAATTAATCATTAAAGAACTGCGGAAGCCAAATAACAAATTCTTTCATTTTGTAAGAACCAGACTAAGATTAACAGCTGAGAAGACTTACAAAGAGTTCATTATTAACACAGCACTGAAGCAAGCTAGCTTGGACTTGCTTTTCAAGGGCAACCCCAATTATTAAGTCAATTATGTTTCTTTCAGCAATCTACTTCCATTAGAAATTAAGGCATTTGAAGAGTTTTGGAACTGACAACATAAAAACTTTTCTGCTGCTGTTCCTTTTTGCCTTATTTTAAACACAGAAGTCATAATCATTGAGATTATTATTTAAATCCACATGGATAAGTCCAGAAGAAAAGAGCTGGGGAACACTTCAAAACCAAAAGGGAAAAAGCACACTGACCAGATAAAGGGGCACAAAACAGGCTGGCTGTGGGGCCAAGATCTTTCTGTCACAGCACTTCACCCAGCACTACCAGACCTCCCTTACACAGAAATAACTGCAAAACTGGTTGAAGTGCAGTGAGTGGCCAAAGCTTCACATTGTTCCCTCAGACTCCAATTCAAGGGCTCTGAGATTAAAAGAAGCCCACATTGCCTTCTGCAGGTCAGCCTCTCACTGGGAGGCCCATCACAGGCACTGAGAATTCTTTGCAATGGCCAAACCTTGCAACGCCATCCTCTGCTGCTGTGCTGTAGAAGAATCCCCCTCAGACAGGACTTCCAGGAGCCTACACAGCACCACAGGGCTGCAGGAAAGCTCAGGGGAAGCTCTGCTGAAGGATCGCTACCTTAAATACCTACAAACAGCAACAAATTTCATTTTATGGAAAACATCATTAAAGAAACCCTTGGAGACAGATATGGGTTCATAACTTGAAAACCAACATATTCTTTTACAGGTCTATTTGAACAATCTTAAGATATCCATCTTAAGATTGTTCAAATAGACCTGTAAAAGAATGAAAGCTGGATAGGAAAAGGAAACAAGGAAGCACTTTCCTCTCTGAAGTGATGGAATATTCCCAAGCAAAATTTGGTCCAATATTTCAGGGGCACTGAGAAGAGGTCATGACAAAAAAGGGCTGGATCTAACGAAGAAAAAGCAACAAGAACCAGTCCCAAGAGTCACAACTCAATGTCTAAAGTGAAGCAAAGCTTCAGACAAGGAACTCCACTTTGAAAAATCTATGTACTTTCCCCTACCTGTAAAACTCCATTCTTAAACTGTGCAAGAGAATTTGAACACTCTTTACTAAAACAGAGTATTGAAAAACTACAGGAGATTCAGACTAAACATCTAGTGGCATCAAAGTTTATTGGAGAAGAGATAACAGTAAGTTACCAAACCATCTTCCACCTACTCTCCAACTCCCTTTGCCTCTGCAGGGGCTGATCATTCTGCCCAAAGTCAGTGTTTGGCCATGCCTGTGGAAAGCAGGTTTCCCAGTACTCACGCGGAAAATGTCCTGGTCCGGCGGGTGGGCAGCGGGCTGGGGATGAGGTACCTCATGGGCGATGGGGAGCGGTCCCTGGCCCTGCGGTTCTCAGGCAGATGCAGAGAACCGGGTGAGGGTGGAGAGGCAGAGGACTGCTGCGAGGCAGATGAAGTGGCCTCAGAAGACATTCCTGATGCCTGGGAAAAGCCTAGAGAGGAAGAGATGTGACTTAGTCCAAAATAGGAATTGTCATAAAAGTCACAAATTCTTCAGATGATGATTTTGTAAGAGTATGACTCACTTCCTGCAGACGTATGGACACAATTGCACCAAAAGCTCCTGGTCTGTATCAGTGAGTTCATATTTTTTTTAAGTTTATTTATTTTTAAATGTCACAGCTTTTGTAAGCTGTACTAGGAAGCTCCACTGAAAACACATTACTCCACAACTAACGTATTTGCTTATTTCTGCCTCATCCACAGGCAATGGCTCCTGAGGCAGAGCTCAGCCCCAGCACTAGGTACTGCTGTGCCCCACACAGCCCTCAGACAGATGAAGTTTGGCCATTGCAAAGGAGTCTCCTGCACCTGCACACATATAAACATTACAAGAAAAACACTTGAAGAAGAAATGCTGAGATAAAGGCTGCATCTCCACTACTGGAGGTTGGCTTCGTGGTGCAATGACGTATTAGCACAACTCTCTCAGCTCCTAACACCTTCAGCTTAACTGCCAGAAGAGGATCATGTAATTCACTTCAGACTGTGTCAGACACTTAATTTACTCTGCCAAGGACAGGAAGGCAGAAGAAGTTGGGAGGCAGTGGCCGACCACGAGGAAGTGACGCCTCCCACATAGAGAGATCTGGCAGAGCCAGCAATCCCCTTTGACAGGTCCGAGTCTGCCAGAATCTCCCAGGAACTAGGAAACCAATGTTCCACATATGCATTCAGACCTTCAGCAGCCCCAGGTTTGCTCTTATTCAGGTCCTACAGCAGATGAGGGAGATGATCCTTCTCAGCACATCAACAGCAATACATGTCTCATTGCACAACAAACAGAACTCACAGAATACATGGAAAAAGACGGACTGATAAGAAACAGCAGCGCTTCTACACACACAAATTCATGACTTACAGGTAGTGATATAAAAATGCGTTACAGCAGTAACAGAAAAAAAGGAATCACTTAGCCCTGCTCTGGTATTACTATGCAAGTCCCCATCCACACTGGAAGTCAAATAAGATGTACAAAAATAACCAATAACCCACTATATTCTTAACTTAAGAAGGCTAAAAATATCTGGTTATCTGGATGAGTTAGCAGAAAATTGCGGCGATCTGGGTCAAGAAAACATCATGAAAGCAAGAAAAGCTGCCTTTAAGACCAATAGTTTAATTGAACTGAAATCTCACATCCATTACGCATCCTCCTTTTGACACCCACACTCCCCAGCCCACGAATTATGGAGTAGATCCTTCACATGACATTTGAGAGATGCAGCCTTCTTGTCACTGACAAATTCACATTATTTCTTTATGAAACTGAGGACTAAAATTAAAAAGGCCTCTTAAGAATGAAGTCACCAGGGAACAAAAGCTTTTGTATTTAATTGCTCAGGGTGCTGAGAAGATAGAAGTGAAGAGTCATGTTCCCTCCTGCACCAACTTGAGCTTTCCACACTGTTCTCAGGAGTAACAACACAGCTAAGAACAAAACCCCAGCTTTATGGATGGCATTTGAAATATGGATGGCATTTGTCACCATGAGTTAATGCCCTGCCCAGTGTCATAGCACAGTGTTCAGCTGAGACAGATGATAACACCAAAGTGTTGAGATTTTCCAAACTTCCTCTTCCTCCAAAGAGGCTTCCTGTGCTAGCTAATACTGAAGAAGTCTCTTCAGCTTTCTAAAGACTTCTGCTTTGGGTGCTTTGCTTTCAAGGAATGCATGTTTAACACAGTAGGACTATAGCCCTAATAAATCACAGGAAAACTATGAGGTTTTAATTATTTGCTCTTTCTGAAAACTCAGCACACAGAGTCTGGCCTCTGCACAAGTGAAAAAGCAGCTTTCGGAATCACAGGCTCTCTTTCATCTAAATATAAACCAGATTGTCAGGTGACAAGCAAAATGCAGAGTAGTCACCCATTCAGCCCAATACTACCACAAAGTACTGCCTGTCCCCTTCCTCAAACAAGGATAGAGAGGTAGGAGAATTTTCCCTTCTTTCTTTAAAACACAGATGAACACAAAAATATTCACAAATAAAGAAGCCTAAATGAAGTTAGAAGTGTGCTAACATGTTATTGTTTCCATTTATATTATTTTTGCGCCCTCTGCTCTGCGAACATAAAATAACACAGGGATGTAGAACATTCAGTACCATTTCACTGTACAAATAGCCTTTTTGTTCTCTGTCCACAACCAAGGTAGATGAATAGCTTCAACTCTCATAATTTCTGTTACATGAGTCCTAAATCGTGATCAGAGCTGGGTGAGAGCTGACACAAATGCACACAGTGGAGGCACCCAGGAGCAGCTATGCTTGACTTCACACCCACCACAGTGAGCGAGGACAGCTCAGAAAGGAGAGGATGCAGACCAGCAGCAATAGGAAGCCTGTTGCTCCACTGCAGCTCAGCTACAGTCTATATTGGCACGTGTGTTGTGTCACTGCAGGGGCGAGTGCACTGGCACATTCCTGTGCCTCTCAGCCTTCTCTAACAATTGTGAAAATCAGATGCAATGAAAACGACTGGAGACTAATTGGCCAAGTTTATGGTGTGCAATGTCAGCAGCTCCCACCTCCTGTGACCCTCCGCTCAGCTTGCTCAGTGCAGAAGAGCACTTAATCTGAACTTTTTCAAAGACAAAGGTGGAGTTTGGCTATTCCAGTTTGTGCTGGTGTGGTCACTTCTTGATGTTGTTCATAGAGGGATTAACTCATTTTCCTTGGCAGCCCTTCTGATGGAGCAGACACTCTCCCCACTTGCAGGTGCAGCTGGAGGCACTCAAAGGCTGGGCACTGCTGACCTGGGAAGACTACAAGACTCACCAAACCAAAACCCAGGCACCAGCTCTCCCAGCCTTCTTCTTCATGAATGCTTTGCCTTCCAAATGCAGTTACTAGCAAAGGTGCTTTTCTGGGTTCTGAGCTGACCCTGGGACTCAGCTGCCTACCAGCCTCTCCACAGCACCCATTATTCCTTCCCTTCCTTGTGACTAGCTGAACAAACCCACTTTCTTACATCTCTCACAACCCCAGCACCTCCCCAGCCACTTCCATGAGCTTTCCCTCTAGTGCAGCCACAACTCTTCACTTCACTGTGGCAAGGAAGGCATCCCAGGAACCCCAATGAGCACTAAAGGTGAACCCTGACCCGAGCTCCCCGGGAACCTCCTAATGTGCCTCATGAAGGCAGCCAGTACTTCACAGCTGCAAACCAGAGCTACACAAAGCCCAGCAGCATGAGATTCCAGCTGCACCAGGGATGAGGGACAGTACAGACAGTATCTTTCTTCTGCAAACAAGAAAGCCAGCAGAACATTTGCCTGCGGGTATTTACAGAATGAATGCAACATGATGCAAGGTGGTGATATTTTCAGACTCTTTAGGAAACTCCAACCATGTGCCATACTACCCTTAAATCTGCCCATATTTCAACATGCATCGTTTATCTTTTTCCAATATGATTTTTTAATTTTATATTTAGGAATTCACCAAACTGAAATAATAAATAAATTGCAGTAGCAGCATAGAAACAACAGACGAATTTAGTATTTCAAAACAAAAATGTCTTTCTACAGCAGCTCCCTGGCACCTCTCAAAGGTACCCCAGCACCAGATCACAGCACTGCTCCCACCTGCAGTTTCTTTCCAAAGCACTTTCTGGTACCTGGACCTCAGCGCACACAGGATCCCTGCACTCCTCCTGTGTCACAGAATTAAGCTCTTACAAAACACATACAGTTACGAAACTGTGGGTTCCCAAAAGCTTCCCCTTCCAGCTTAGTTTGCATGACTAACTTTCCACAATTAATATTGGTATTTCAATTATCACTGAAACTCAGATGAGTTGCAACATGCATGTGACACGTCAACACAGAGGATTATGGTATAAACATTTTGCTCTTAAGAGGTTGCAGAGGAGTGCCCACACACTGGAGTGATTTGGCAGTTAATGGAGACCAGGACATTGCCCCGCCATGTCCAGTAAAAGCCCAATTATGAGGTAAGCAAAATACAACAAGGAAAATTCCTAATGCTTGTCTGTGCATACAAATTAATTTGGATTAAAACAGAGTTTAAAAAGCTGCAGCTATTTCCAAGCAGTCTCAACAGTGAACACCTTGTCCCCAAATGCTGTGGGTGCCCTTCTGTTTCACTAGTGAGCAGTGTGCTGTGTCTGAAGGAAATGTTGCCCAGGCAGCACAAACCCACCCTGCACAGAGAGACCACAGAAAGGGGTAGGAGGGGAACTAAGTCTTCAGCAGCCTATATAGTACATTGGTAAAAACCAGGACTTCCCACAGGTACACTTACAACAAAAACAAAACAAAAAAAATGTTTAGTTTGAGGAACTGAGTGGATAGATTCAGTACATGTTTCAACTGGTTTATAGCTATACTGAAGTATGCATGGTGACACCCTGTAGCTCATTTTACCATATAGAAATAAAAAGAAATCAAGATCCTCTCTCACTGAAAATCCAGCATTTGCCATGATTGATGCTGCATAAACTTGTTTCTCCCAACTGCCTGGAATGGAGGTAGCCAGGGTGCCCCCCTTTCAAGTAAACACAGGAGGCTGGAACCAGCTATAGTGTGTCAGCTGCCATGGGGACAGACTCATTAGGGTTTGCCCAAAGGCAGAGCATGTACAATAACATGAGGAAGACCATATTTCATCTTGTCAAAAAGTACCTCAGTAGGAGCAGAACACACCAGCTTACAGCTGTAAGGTAACTTCCTCAGAACAATCCTGGGAATGGCACAGAGCTGTCCCAAAACACCACAGCTCACCTCACACTCTCTTCACAGAAGCCTAAGACTTCAGTCTGCTTACAAAATCTCCCTTCTCCAAGTTTTTTTTTTAAAGAACAGATTACAAGAGATGGAAAACTCTCCCCAGCTTGTGGCAAGCCTGGACAAACAATGACAGGTTCCAGACAAGCATCCTCCTCTGGAAGCCCTTCCCAGGCAAGGATGAAGATGATGGCGATAATTAGTGCATGCTAATCAGGTGCAAGTGTTGCCCAATGATTTAAGTTCCTGTGCACATATAGTATTGGCTAATGGCATCAAGTATTCAAAAGACTTACTGCTTTGTTTATCTCTAGCACAAACCAAGAAACCCACTAGGCAGGGATAGCAGGAAAAGGGGGATTCTCACAAGCACCCGCCATGGCCAAGCTATCACAGACACGAGAACAGCACAAGGAGGGCATGGAAACAGCAAAGGAGAAGTGCTGTCACAGTGGCTCTGGGAAATCCTCCCTGTCAGAGAGGGAAAAATCTACAGCATTGGCAAGAGTGAGCCTGTGGCACTGCCAAGGCTAAGGGCTGGAAGGGGGGAAGCTGTGCTCTGCACCAGAGCTGCCACCTGTATCAGCCTGTGCTGAGCACTGAACCCCACTCCTGCACAGACGAATACAGGCATCTCCAGCACCATGACACACTGTATGGTGGACATGTAACCTCATCTGAAATGCAAGCCCATGGTATATCTAAAGATAGAGCTGTATGCACAACTTCCTCGCTCCCACAAATCCACAGGTTCCAGACTTGCTTCAGGCATAGTGCTGTGTGAGACAGACCTGCACACCAGCCCCTGCACCAATTGTCCGTACCTGGGCAGGTCACCACAGCCTCTCACCAACCAAACACAGCAGAACAGGTGGGAGTTCCACAGTGGGATGAGTTGTTACACCCTTCCATGCAGCTGAGGGCCGAGACCGAGCCAGCCCATGGCACAGCTGCAGGCAGTGAGCCAGAACGATCACGGGGGTGACACCCAACATCTTGCCAACTGCCTTCTGTGTGAACTGCCAGCTTTGTGAACCGCCAGCTCACAAACCCGGTTGTTTCTGTAGCAGCAGTGACACTGTGCCACAGCACTGCCCAGGTGCCTGTAAAGTCACTGCCAGCAACCTCCACACTGCCAGAACCGGGAGCAGAAGCACATACACCAACTCCCAAAGCCCTGCTCCAATCCAAGTGCTCCTTCCCTGGAGCCAAGCACGCAACACGTCACCTCCAGCAGCAAGTGTTGGTTTCCTCAGGTATGTTGGTTTTCACATGTCCCAGACGGGCTGTAAAAGGGAGAGGGAAGTGTAAAGGGAGATCACAAAAGGGCTCTAGCAGTGAAATAAAGGAACATCAGGATGACTTTACTCAGTTTGACACTGGTAGCCAGGTGTGACTGTCTATGTCAGAGTTAACTATAAGGTAAGTACACAGGGTGCTTACTCTCAACATCTTTCCAGCATTCTGGTTTAAATTTATGCCAAACTAAAGGTTGCATTGCGGTATTTAATAACCTCCTATGAGTTTTTTCAGACCCTTCTTGAGCTCACATAATCTTTTAGCCCCCACACTATCCTGTGGCAAGGAGTCCCACAGCTTAACTGTCAAAAAAACCACTCCTTTTAGTGGACAGTGAGGAGTGGCCCTTTCTACATAAAAATTATGAAAGGACAATGATACCAAAATGCAAATTAGTGAGAACATAGCAAATAACATAAGAAAAGGAAAGGCATAACATGCAAAGGAAAAAAAATGGAAAAAAATACTAGCTCAGAGGAGCACACAAGAAAGGGTGCAAGCTTATTCATAAATCAAACTAAGTTTTCTACCAGAAGTGACATAAATGAGGTAGAGAGCAAGAGGAGTTACAAGCTGCTTCTAGTGTTCTTCCCTCTCAACTTTAAATTTCCAAGTACAAACAAAAAACCTTATGCCTTTTTAAAACACAACTTAGTATTTCTAAATCATTCCTCAATTTGTCACTTGAATGGCTGCCCTTACTCTTTCTTAGACAATAAACCCTACTAGTATCAAATGTTTCTAAAGATTTAGCTTGTCAATAAGCAGGCTGGTTTGGGCTAGAAACCAGATATTATCTATTCAATGTTCTGTGGTCTCCAGCACAGAGCCATTGTACTGATCACTCCAGGCTCCTTCTGCCTTCATCACACCTCCATTAGCCAAGGCTCAAAACTCTGTTCTTGGATAGCAGAGGCAACACCTAATACATTTCATCCTATCCTTGCTAAACATGCCCAGTCACAGTAAGGGGATGTATTCACAGATTAAGTACACTAAATGGTTGAACAGGGAACTTTCTGTCCCTTCCAGCACTTGCTCTCCAGCTCTGCAACTCAGCTCCTCCTTCAGTGATTTTCCAAGTCTGAAGCTCTCCCTCTGCCATTACTTCCATGTTGGCACAAGTCCTATGAATTTATTCCAGGATTTATTTCATATTGGCAGAAAATATTTATACCAAAACATGAGAAATCTCTCATCTGTCGTGTGTCTAAGCATCTTAAGGCCCATCTACAAGGTAAATGGGCTTATACAGTGTCATACTACTATAAAGAAGTTATACATATGTAAATACCTAAGCACTTTTCAGAAGTTCTTCCTTTTCCAGCCTCCTCGAACATCACAAAACTCCAGGCACAATTATGGGTAAGTTTGTTCATGTGCAACTTTAAGCCTTTTAAGGCTGCAGAAATCCTCTGAAATATTTATGTAGATGAAGTGTTACTCAGAACAATTAGTTCACTGTGTTTCCTCTGTAATCAACATTTTCAATGGGGAAAACAGTTCACATTACAGAGATCTATAACCATGGAAATTTATGAGGCATACATGTATTGGCAAAGAAAAAATAATCCTCTGAGGATATTTCATCTGCCAGCACTACAACAAGATGCAGATGGCAGGGTGCAGAACCAGAAACCACTCAAAAATAACTTGATCCTCACATCAGTACTGAGAGACACCCACAGACCCCAGATGCCTTTTTGCCAGGCCAGATTTATTTTCTGGCTATCCCAGCGCACAGTCTCACTGCCTGGCACTCCCTATGCATATTTTTAACATCCTAGACTAATAACTTGAGTACATTTCAATTAGATCTCTCAGAAATCAATTAAACAAAACGATTGTGACTGAGACATTAGGAACCTGCATCAATATCAGTTAATGACCAAAAGACATACAATTTACTGAACTAACTTAAGAAACAGAAAATGCTCTGTATCCAACATAAGAGTAAACACTCTCACTTTCTGCTAAACAACAAAGAAATGCTCTTGAAGTCCATTGTTCTACCCAGTCTCCTTGCTGCATTCTACCCCAGACTCCAGCAGCACAACTGCTCTCTACACAAGCAGCTGCACCCATAATAGGTTTTTCTACCACAGCAAAGTTTTAAAATGACATTCCACCAGCAGGAAAGGTTAGCAATGGGCATCATCATTCCAACAAAGATGGCTTGATGAAATGCATATTCAGCCTGTGCTGACAGAACTCGGAGGCTGCATACTCCAGTAAATCAAATGAGGGAGCATTTTTACACACACACACACACGAGATGGGATGAGTATATACATATATGCTTAAAGATCAGTGCCCGTTTAATAATTACATTTGTGATTTTCTTCTTCTCTCCACTACATCCCTCACCACAATTTACAGTATATCTTACCATGCAGTACATAAGCTTGTGCTTGTCACCCTAAAATCCCCCCCAGTGTCCTTATTTCCTCACCTATAAGCTCTAACGTCCTTCACAGCAGCAGGGTGAGGACCAGCTGTCTCCACACCTCTGGATCCAAACCCCAACAGAGCCAGAGGTACATCAGGCTGAGGACAACCAGCCTTGGTTCCCTGCTCAAATCCAACAGCAAGCAGGAGGCAGCACACTCACTCGGCAATACGCCAAAACCAGAACATCTCCCTGCAAGTTCGCTCTGCTTTTGGTGAAAAGGAGATGGAGGCAGAGGATTCTCACGCTTGGTATTCGGGAATGCTGCTTGAAAGCAAAAGCCATACTCAGTCCCCGCCAGGAGGCAAGTGCCCCATCAACACTGTAAAACTAATGGCTACCTCTCAACTCTCAAGCTGAAATTGCCTTGATTTCTTTAACTAAAGGTTACAGGATAAGAACTAGACCACGATACACATTGCACTGATCTGGTTTTTCTTACATAACCAAACTACTTGTAGAACAGAGAATACATACGGAAACATACACATTCAGACTACTTGCGAAACAGAAAATGTTCCATTTCACCTTACAAATCTCTCCTCAGCTCAGTCCTGACAGCACAAATACCCCACTGCAAGCTGCTGTTTTAGAGTGATCTGTGTGGTTACTTGCCCTGAAGAGCAGGTAATCAGTCCATGTGTAACCAAACCTGTGATACAGCCAGAGCACAGCTCACAGCCTCCAAAGCTGCTCTAGGGACAGTGACCACTTTGACAAACACCACAAACCCTCTGGAAACTACACATTACACAAATCCTCCATAACATCCTCTCAGATGGCAGTTTGGAAGATATCACCAATGACACACTTTAGACTTCTAAGGAAAAAATACTTTTTAGTCTCAAAAATGCTTACAATACTCATAGTCCAGTAAGTCTTCCACAGGCGACACATCATTTGTAGCAGACTAACAAGAAAATGGACTTACAGGGAGTTTAATTCCTTTCCCTGATTATCATGTGTGCACAAACTAGTCTTTCTTGCTCAGCACATCCACTGCGTTCACAGCCAGTCAAATGGCAAAAGGAGTCATATTGTGTTTTAATGCCTGCAAAACCGCAGCGCCAGCACAGGCACGTGTGTGAGGCTTGATTTCATGCCTACTTACACGTCAACAAAACTATTTACTGTGCTGTGATTTCGAGAGCCACAGCTCCAGTGATGTGCTGGGAGGACACGGAACAGGACAGAGCTGTCCAGAATTGCAGACACTGTTGCTGTTATTTATATCTACTGTGTTAGTGCTCAAAAGCCAACACAGACCAAAGCAAGGGAATGGGCAACTCAAGCTTTTCAGGTAAGGTAGAAATCAATTGTTATATTTGGAAAAAAGCACACAAGTCTTGAGGTATGTATGTTCTTGTTATGATGTATAAAACAAAATCAATGTAAAAGCACATGTCTAATAGAAAATTGTACTAAGGAGGGTATTACAGCAGTGATGACCCCACAGAGCTGTATCTACTTCAACTGCAAACACGAAGGGAATGGGACACACAAGAAGAGCAACCACCACACACAGGAACAGCAGTGAATGACTTTATGAAAGATTATTTTGATACAATTTACCTGTTTGGGCACATGCTAATAGTTACATGACCTTATGAGGCTGGAACAGGCCCACTACCAAGAGAGATTTCAGATCAGTAAGAAAACAAAGGCAGGGAAATATGTAACAGTGCCTTTGTTATATTTATCTAGGCCAATGTTTTATGTGACACAGCTAAAGAGTCCTCAGGCAAGCTTGCATGTCTGCCTGCCTGCCTCAGGAACAAGACTAAAGTCCAGAACAAGTCATGTCATGGCACTGGAAAACCAAGTACGCACAGTCTGGTGGGTTCACCCTGGTCTGGGTGGCCTGGAGATCCCAGGCTTCAAGGCTTCACATCAGTGGGGTACCAGAGAGAGAGCTCCTCCTCAGGATCTGTGTCAGGGAAGAGACAATCCAGCCACAGTAAAATGTTAAAGAACAAATTTGATTAGGATCCCAGACCCAAATTTTACATGTTTAGGGAGTAGTATAGCAAAATCACTTTTCCCTCCATGGGGCTGTGATAAACAAAGGGTAATGCAGAACTGTCCTGGCATTTCTTATGCTATTCCTCTGGGAGGATTTTCAGGTGAGGTTTGTCTACCTGAAAAGCCTGAGGGATAGAAAGGTGGGAAAGGTGAGAATGTGAGAAACTGACTGTGCAGGCAGCAGTACGATGACACCATGACCATGGGATGCTGCCAGCAATGCCTGGGCAGCAACTCTGCCAGATTCAGCCCAGCCTGGCTCCAGCAACGAGTTTCTTACACTGCTGCTGTGGGTAAAAGACACTGCGGTGCAACATACATCCCCAGGGAGAGAGATTTTTTTTTCTTTAAACCTGGTACTGGGGCAAACAAAAAATAAATTTTAAAAAATAATGTATCAGAAGACAGTGGAGCTGCACAAATACACATGTATATAAAGATACACTTTCTACTCTGGAACTCACATTCTAAACATTGGTGAGAATAATTTTTAGGGCTCACACTGTACCTGGGATAGGGAAAAACCCTTCTGCATATAAAAAAAAAGGCATGTTTTTCTTCAGAAACTGGGACCTGTGGAAGATCACTTTTCAAACACACTTTCTGTAACACCATAAAGCAGAAAGTAATTTCAAATAGTCACTATTTACTCTCTCTCCATCGGTAAAATGAAAAATGTACCACTTGAAATAACTTTAAGAACTCGTCACCCATCTCCATAACAAAGAGGCTCCATAAAAAAAAACTATCAACCTATTTCATAATTCCCAATGCAAAATTTTCTGTAAATATTGGAGGAAATAAAGTCAAACTTCACAGCTGAGTAAATTTTGTCTTTCCTGGCTGCTGTCAGCAGAGCTCCTGGTCTGAACATGCCACTGCACAAACAGACACTGTCTTGCTGGATTGGGTGAAGACATCCAAATAATGTATTTATACTCCACTTACAGGTAAAATTTTGAAAATCGAAATTCTTTTACATTTCTTTTTGGCAGTTTAATTTACCCTTTTAAGTAATTGTCAAGAAATTGCAATAATGACCTTGATTTACTTTTATTAAGTAACTGATGCTGCTGAAAACAAGCAAATGCCTTTGACCAGCCTTCTGAAATTGTATCATGAAAGGAGAGCCACCAAACAGTAATCACTGAGAAGGCAGGAGCTCATAAAACAATATAGTCCATATTGCCAGAGGGCCTTGATCAGCATGACCGGCTGTGCAATGTAAACAAAGCGCACATTAAACAAGTACTGACATAGAAAGAAAATTCCTCCCCAACCGGACAGGCAAGATTAAATGCTTATTTCCTGGACACAGACCACTCTTTGCCTGGAAGTCTCTTAAACAGCAAGTGGCAAAGAATTTGCAACCTTGGGAAAAACAGTGCTCCTGGAAAATTTTTAAGATGCAGAGTTGTGTGTGAAGGAATGCAGCATGACTCCCCATGGCAAAATACACTCTCTCCCACCCTGCCCAAAACCAGCACTGGGAAGGCAAGGTGAACATTAGATGCTGAATTGACTACCAGTGTCCTTATCCCAACAGTCAACACTATAAACAGCCTTTTGGAAGCAGAGGTTCACACTCTAATTCTCATAAGTTTTATATTTTGTTTTTACTGTTAGTAAACCTGCAGCTGTGTCCCCACATCAGTTAGCAACCCGCCCTTCACCACAGGCCAAATACACCACCACTGATGGGACCTGCAGCATGATACAGGCAGCTGAGCAGGACAGAGACCCATTGCTAGAGGCTCCTACTCCTCCAAGTAGCACCAACGCTTAATTTTTCCTTCTTGGGGTCAGCCTTAGCTCTCAATGCTCTGCCACTTCCCAAATCATATGCTGCTCATGAGGTACGGCAAAGGACAAAAGTGATTTAATATTCAAGAGAAACTATCAGGTCAAGGTTCTCCATTTTCCTTCATCCCACACAAAGCAGTCTCTGATCACATCAGGCACAGAGCCATCAGGACAAGGAACACGGCTGTGCCATGCAGCATGCACAGGCTTACTTGCATTTTCCAGAAAATGGTAATAGAGCCCTTCCCTGAAGTTGAAAGCCCCCAAGGGAATCAACTGCATGTTGTTTTATTTTCTCTGTGCCTTCATCTGTCTGCTATCTGATCACCTTCCAAAGGCAGACTGCAGCTCAAGCCCAGGTTTACCTTCCCACTTCTAGTGTGGTCACAGGCCACAAACGATTATTGCCCAAACAACCCGGCAAGAACCCGAAGGCCAAATGCATAATTGCTGTCCTTGAAACACCCTTAACATTTAAACATCTGTTGAGACCTTCACCCTATCTCCAGTTCCTCCCTGCAGTAATACAGAATTTCAAGCAACTGGAGCCTGGCACACTCATACCATGGATGATGGGTCAAAAATTTAACATTCGTTTCCCTTAGACTACTGTTCAGTATCCAAATTGCATTAATAATGCAAGAAGCTCTTAATGCAAGCGTCATTACCCCCAAGATAATAATTATTTAAAAAGCATTTCCTAGGTTACTTTTTATATATCTATATTTGAAATCGACCCAATGAAAAAAGCTGCTGTGCAAGCCAACGGCGAATAAAAACCCAGCAAACCTCTGAAATCAATCGGTAGGATTGTAGCATTGGAGGAACCACACGAATGAAGCTGCTTTAACCGCAGTGGGAGGGTTTTTCCGGGTTGCTGAAGCCCTGTCCATTAGCGGCAGGTCAGGCTCCCGGGGCAGCACCCGCGCACCATTTACCCGAAGGCCCTGCAGCCAAGCCCGAGTAGATGCGACTTGACTCGCATGGTATTTTAGAGCTTCCCTCAGAGACAGCAAACAGAAACACCACTTTAGTGTACTCCACATGCCCCCAAAATGACAGAAACGAAAGCTAAGCGAATGTCGTTCTGCAAAAGGAAGAGACAAAGCGTCGGTTCAGTTCCTCTCCCAGATGCCACCAAGGCAGGGATGGGCTCTAAGGTGCCACCTCATGACGGGGGAGTTCCCATCTCTGCATCTTCTGTTCCTGTCTTTTAGCAACTAGCTGGGGGCGGGGCGATAAAAGCAACCACTTCACACAAAATTATCTCACTTTTGCTTGTTTACAAAGTGCAAGAGGCAGCTGTTTATTCTCAGAAAGGGGAGACTGCAAGAAGCGATGCTCCAACAGGGAGAGCTCAACGTCATGTGCAGCCCTGTGTTCCCCGCGCTGACAACACCCCCTGCCTCCTTCAGTGCTCTTCTGGGGACATGGGCTGTATCACGCAAGCTGTAGCCACACACGTCATGAAAAAGGAGAACAGCACAAAGGCAAATCGTGAAAGCGTTACCCAGCCAGCTGAGGTCTGCTCGGAGGAACACGACTACAGAACCGAGAGCAGAGCAAGGCAGGGGCTGCGTTGCCCGGGCTCAGCGATCCCCTGCAGCCCCCCGGGGAGCACCCGGACAGGCAGCGGTGAGCGGAAACGAGCCATCAGTCAGGGAGGCGGAGGAAATGAAGATTACTGATTTACTGTACAGGAGGGCTGCCTCGGACGCGAGGAAAAGACACTGTTAGAGAAGGAAGCAGAACAACTGCCTCTCCCCTGCCCTCAGAGAAAAGGCAAAGCAGTTAAACAAGTGTTCGTCTGATTTTCATTTAATCTAAACTATCCTGGGAGTGACACATCATGCAAACTACCTCCTTTCTCTACAGTTTCAGATGGTTTTTTTTTGCTTGGTTCTCCACTACAATCTGTTGAGGAAAAAAAAAAAAAAGAAGAAAAAAAAAAGGCAGCACAGTCGTACAGAAAGAAAACCAAACATTTCAATCCTTTCGTTCCTCTGTAAGGACTGACACCCCTCTGCTGTGCAGAGTGCTGGCCCACTGGCCCCCAGGAGAAGGAAGTTCTCCAGCACAGGAAAGGGAAGCGATCCCTGCTTGCACTTTATGGAGAGTTCATGGGGTTTGCACTTTTCAAGCTCAGTTCCTCTCCTTAATCTCCATCCAGATGAGGGGTAGATGACCGACCAACTCTCACCACCACCATCCAGAATATTTATCAACATAAACGTGAAAAGTTACAATCTCATTAAATTTTGTTATTGACAATCCTCAACAGTCTTTCCAAGTTCCAAGCAGTTATTATCAATCCCTGCCAAGTTTACTCCATGCTCAGTGATCCAAAAACGGTTTCTGGTAGAAACTTGAGACAAAGAGGTGCAACCAGTAACAAACAGCTTTCATGCTGAAGACACCCTAGCCAGAACCTGCAGGCCCCAGCTGCTTCTGCCCTCCACATCCTGCTTGGGGTGAAATGGGACCAGAGGAAGGATTTCCTTACTTCTACCACTGACAGAGTTAGCAGCAAGAACAACCTTGGCCACAACCTGCTGGCTCTGTTACCTAAAAAGGCCCCCCTCACAGCACATTTCATCCCAAGAACCACATTTTGTGTAGTGCACAGACACAGTCTGGCAGTTTGTTGTAAGCAAGCTCTAGCTACATACATGTAAGCTGCTCTAGATACATTCACANTGTGTAGTGCACAGACACAGTCTGGCAGTTTGTTGTAAGCAAGCTCTAGCTGCAGTAGATACATTCACGTGTATTTCATTCTTCAAGTGTATATAAAGCCTCAATTCACCTAAAGTTTAGCACTATAGAAAAAGCACCAGTCATTAAGAGAATACAGAACCCAGCATTACCTGGCCTTATCTGGCTATTTTCAAACCACTTGCATGTAAATATTTCTGTGCTTACAAACACGTAAGGAGGGGATGATGCTGGTCAAAATATTTACAACCGTGGGCAAACCACAGTGACAGAAGCTCAGGGCAGTGGAGAAGGTAGTTGTAGCCAGAAGCAAGTACCCAGTACAGAGGGGGACAGGGAAACAGCACAACCAAACACTTGGTTCTGTGTCACGTGGATGTCATGGCATACACAGGGCCGTGGAATACACATGGAATACACAGCTCCACCCTCAGCTCTGCCCCTACAAAGGGCCACTTTAAGAAGCGTGTTTTCTCTCCTTTATATCCTCATACAGCGTGTGAAAATATACCCATTGCCAGAGAATGGGCTCATCTTTCCTACAGTTTATTTGGCAGACACAATTTTTTTTCTGTAAACACACAAAGCCTTCATATACGCTTTTTCTTTTTTAAACAGCCTTACATGATAGTTAATTCTTCTTAGATTTAATGGAGATACTAAGATGTATTTATCAAAGTCCAAGTCTTCTGCAGCTACATTCACAGGCCTTGCTATCTTCTGTTATTAATAATCAATAGAAGGAAAGAAAATACGTTTGCCATACATAATACAATAGAATGTAAAGGTTAAGAACAGCAATCAAAAAAACCCTCTCAAAACCCCTCACAAAATAATGATCAGGAGGGTCACATCAAACCAGCTGTAAAGTTTCCTCAGACTTTCAGAGAAATTAAAACTAGCACCACAGAAGATTTTGCAAACATTTCCCAGAAGTAGCTCAGCAGTTCCAGCAGAAACAGTCATAAAAGAACTTCAAATGCACTCCCTAAAAGCCAAATTAAGGGGCACAGATCCAAAAATCAGCCTCAGAGGCTTCTCTACAAGGGCAAGAAGCAACATGCATACACATCTGACATGCAGCGAGAATATCAAATAAGGGTTACTCTCCCCAGTTTTACTGAACAGAGGTGCTGACTCTAAGAGCGAACAGTTCACGCCGCAGCTACAAACTAGCAAGGCTCTGTGAGGCTCTGTGCGGGGTCCCTCTAAGCAACCAGTGCTGGGAGACCTTTTGCTTTCTAATGGAAGAAAGCTCTTATTCAGCATGCTTTGTTTTGCTCGTCATTTATAAAATTAGCAATTCCGAAAGTAACAATGTCACATCCCCCATTCCAAAGCGCAACAGGAAAAAAAACCACTAGTGTTTAAAAAAAAACAAAACCAAAAAACAGAGAAAATCAAAACTAATCANCCCGCAGCACCCCCGGGCCGGGCCATAGCGCGGGGGCTGCGCGGGAACACCCGGCTCGGCCAACAGCGCCGCGACTTGGCGCCCGCAGGTGTGTTTGGCCAACGCGCTTTTGGTTTCCAGTTCTGCTCCCCGGCCCCGGGACCGCCGGTCCAAAAATAAAATTACAACAGCGGCGTGAAAGTGGTGTTGAAGACGGGAACCAGAGCTGTCCTGAGGTGGCGGCTGCAGCAGCATCACTGATGAGACAGTCCGGGCCAGTGGTGAGGAACGGGCTCTCAGTAAATGGTCACAAACTTTACTGGGAACACAAAAATCACTGAAAGATCTTAGGGGCTGAGAGCACTGTCTTCATCCAGCATCCAGTCACCAGAGTTTTAACAATACNTTTTGCTCGTCATTTATAAAATTAGCAATTCCGAAAGTAACAATGTCACATCCCCCATTCCAAAGCGCAACAGGAAAAAAAACCACTAGTGTTTAAAAAAAAACAAAACCAAAAAACAGAGAAAATCAAAACTAATCAGCCCTAATACCTATCTGAAGCGCAATAAACTCACCGCACCGGCGGAGACGAAGGCAGCGCTGGGCAATCCCGGCAGGCTCACCGAGCCCGCTGCCCCACGAGAGGCGCTCCAGCCCCGGGCAGCCANTCCAGAGTTTTAACAATACTTTCATTTATTTTCCTAGCTGATAATAAACCACAGTATTTTAGAAGGTGAGTTTACGAAAAGAGTCTAGACACTGAATTCTTTCTGGTACTTTTCCACTTAAAAGTACCAGACAAAGCATGTCCTTATAGCATTTAAAAGATAAGGTTTATAGCAGAAAGACGTATACACTCTTTTAGCCAACCATTATCATGTAAGAAACAGCAGTGTGCAATTTGTGGTAAAACTGCCACACACAGATTTTAGCAGGGCTTTTTTTTCCTTGAGGAAAAATAATCAGAGGTCCCATTACTTAATGTGTTTGATCTGACACAGGGCACCTGGAAGAGGTCTTGGAATATGCAGTAACCAGCTACTTACGTAAACCACGTGATTGTCTTCCAAAGTATCTTACCTCTCCATCCAGTTCTGTTCCACACAAGATCTCACCCCCTTGTAAGATACAGTTACAGGACTGATGACTTGTCTTGCTTAAAATATTAATTAGAAATAAAATTAAACATTTATTCCTGGAAATCTTTTTTCTTTTGCTTTGTGTGGCAAAACTGCTTTTTTTCAAGGTGGAGGAGGATGAAGGGAAAACACTACATAAGCAAGCACTGTTCAGAGCAATCTCCCCAGCCACACAGCCTGGGATTACAGCTGTGCTTTCCTCAAAGGTTCAGCACGGATGAGTCATCCCTCTTCTTTTCCCCTGTGCCTCTTCTTCCCAAGAAGAAAAGCACAACCCATGGGAGATACATGACATCCGATGCCCACAGTCATGTCATTTTCAACAACAGATGGTGGGCTTGAGAGACCCTCCATGCGAGTGTGTGTATGTACCCCCAGCTACCACGGTTAGGAATTGCAATTTTGCCTGTTACTTTTTTCACCAGCTGCTGGAGACAGGAGAGGTTCCAGCTTCCTCCTAAGCTCCAAGTTGCCTCCCTGCCCTCCTCCTTTCTTTCACTACAATTACTAACCATTTCCAGCCCAGTGCCTACCTTGCTCTCTCTGTCCCTGGTGTAGGGTGGCTGGCAGCAGTACAGCTCCTTCCCAGGATGCAGGCAGGTCTGGGAACCTCCTCAAAGGCCAGTATTGTTGGGTTGAGTCAACAAGGGGCACCTCACAGTTAGGATGAGGGCAGGAGGTGGTCCAGAGCTGGAGGGCTCTCCTGCTTCACTCCTTTCCTGATGAATTGTCTCCTGCTTACTCAGACGCAGCTCTGGGCTGTTGCAGGGACTGAGCACTCCCCTCAGCAGTCCTGACAGGGGAAAAACAGAAGGATTTCTTGATAGCATGGCATCATTATACCACTTTTCATTCATCAAAGTATTCAAAGTGCAATTACTTATACAATTTGAGTGAAGGAAATGAGTGTGTAGGGGGAAAATGTATCAGTTAATGTGATTCATTAGTAATGGTGGGTGATACTCATCCCTGCACAGCAGCAAGGATGAGGTGGCTTGAACAGCTCTTAAGTGATTAGATGGGTGCAGGTGGCAGACATAGGGCAAATACTGCCCACCTCTATTAGAAAGGCATGAATTAGTCTAGGATAGCTTCACACATCCAGAAAGGCAATCCTGATTTCCAGATCTGGATTCTGGACTGTTTTTTGGAACCATTTAATCTAAAAGATATAGTTGGCACAAGCATAAAGAGTGTAGACTGGACATGAATGAGCTGTGCCTGGAAAGTAGAAGCAGGGTCTTAAAGATTAGAGCAATCAGATTGTAGGAAAGAATAATAGGAGGAAAAATACCCTTAACTCCTAAATATGTGGCATACTAAGTATGCTTCAGTCCAGAGTGCTCTATTGTACTTTATGTTCTCATAACCAGTTGCAGTGCTGACTGGAAATAGAGCAATGCAACACCAGCCTGCCAAACCAAGAGAGTGTGATCTGCCTTTCATTGAAAGCTGTTTACTATATAATGGGATACACTCACTCTGTTTTACAAGATCAATTTTTTCATACGAGGCATCTGACAAGTTGTTGTGTGCTCTCACTGTCTTAATCATCTGTAATTTTGAATCATGCTTCAGATGAGATCTGTTCAGTTTGCAAAGCATAGGAACTGAGGACATCTCTATTGTTCTCAGATAAATCATAGCAGCAACACCCAGGGTAAAAAATGGTCATAAAGAAACAAATCTCCCTCTATGGTTAGGGTTTAGAATTCAGTTAATACTAACTGAAGGTACAAATAACTTTGCAATACTTTACAGAGATTTGAAGTACTAAGAACAAAGCCCCAAACTGCCATATAGTCATCAATAACAATGTGCTAAACACAACCTTCTCAAGAAGAACTTGGTCAAATATCTTTCCACCTTTCCCTCAGGGGAAGATCTAGCCCCCAAAGTTAGTTATCAAATCCAGAGTACTCTTAATAGCAGGGTGAAAAACTAGTTCCTGAGCCTCACAGCCAAACTCGGGACGCTCTGTCATGGACAAGAAGTAGGTCAGCTCCAGGTTGTAATCATCTCCCATTTTGTACTCGTGGAAGGTTCAGCAAAACCCTACCAAACAGGTATTGCTTAACTCCTAATTTGGCCAGTTGGCTAGTTCATTTGGCTGCTGAAACAGTGAGAGCTGGCATAAGCTTGCCTTGAGCAGGCATATCTTCTTATTTTCCTTCTTCCTTTTCTTTGACTAAAACAATTCCAGTTGTTTTATTAGGAAGCAAGGGACTTCACACAAGTGCAGAATTCATCAGTAAGCAGCTTGGCAGGAGGCACGCTCTATCTAGTCACTGCAGATTATTTTTTCTCCTGGCTAGCTTGTTTAGAGATGCCACTACTTATGAGGAAAGATTTATATTTATCATGAGCAGAGGAATCTTTAATGCATGAAATGAGACAGAAGCTACACAACTACCAGAGGTTTTAAGGTCAGTCAGATTGTCTCTCCATTGGTCCTGATGAAGTCATCTAATACTCAGTTCTCAAAACCTGATTTTTCAAATCACTTGTCTTCACAGTCAAAAGGATAGTTTTGTTTGTTTCTAAAAAAACCCAAAACAGCAACAACAACAACAAAACAACAAAACAACAAAAAAACCCCAACACAAACGCAAAAAAAACAAACAAAAAACCAACCCAAAACATATATGGATTGGGCTAAAGTAGAAACACAGGAAAGCTGAGCTTTTCAGCAAGGTAAGCTCCAGGGAAACTAGGATGTTTTAAGACCATATGTCTTGTCTTCTTGGTTTTTTACTTCACATGCAGTAGGCATCTTAAAAATAACACCCATTCCAGCAGGAAAACAAGGCCTTAAAGAAAAATTGTTTCTCCATCATTTGCTCCCTCTTCAGTTGGAATCTTCTGTCTCTTACTCCTGTTGTTTGTATTTATTCTCAATCATTTTCACAAGTTGCCTCACTGGCCACTCTGCTTGTCCAGCTCTTCCATGGACACTCACATCCTCACATCACCTCAGCTTTTGCCCTCTCTGAAAACTTCACCTGTACTTCCAGTTGACCCCTGTCAGACTCAGCACTGCATTCACAATCAGGCCTGTTTGCTGTGAACTTACCAGCAGATGTCAAGAAGCTTCATTTCATTCTTTACTGGGATCCACAGATGAGCTTGTGCCAAGTTTTGCATTATGGATGCTGGAGGGTCAGGCCAGAAACTGATAGGCAAAGGGCATTAACATTTGAAGACAAGACGAGGCATCGCAGCCAAAGTTTCCTTTCTGAGTACAGTGTGTTACCAGGAGGTTAATCTACAAGTGCAATGCAAAGCACAAAAGCAGTCACAAGCACTGTGGAGTGGTGATATTTCTGAGTATACAAACTACAGCATGCCACCACAGACACACTATCCCTCACTAGCAAATAGCACTGAATTAGGAAATTACTTTCTGGAACACAAGATATAAGAGCAGCTGCTCAACAGGCATGTTACTATGGCCTTTGTACAGGTTTCCAACTTTAAACTGGAACAAAGATCAAACTGACTTATATTTTACTAGTTCTGACAGATGTCATGATCAAAAGATGACAGCTAGTTTACCAGACAGACTGCTAAGGCACTCTGACAAAAGTGCAAATATATCATGTTGTGTTATCTGTAGTCATTTAAATACATTTGTTTTACCACACACTGGATGATAATGTTCATAACTCACAGTGATGAATAAGGATGATAATGATCACATAATTCATAATGATGACTTTGTGATAGCTAATTATAGCACAAAAAAAAAGGAAGAAAGAAAATGGAAGTGGTGCTTGGTCCAAAGAAATACATAGCAAAACCTTTATCTCAAAAAAGAGCCTACAAAACAATGCCCATGCACTTGTGGGCTGGGGTGTTGTTCTGACCTGCCTCAATAGATGACAACTGCCTGGAGGCAAACCACCAACAAAGCAGCTTCCCTTGAATGTATGACATCTGCAGCTGTCAGGAGCTCAATACAAAGGCTGGCAATTTTCTTGCAGAGCTTATGGTAAGGTGTTTGTTATTCTCTCACTGTCTTTCCATCTTCAGATTATGCACCATTCTCCTCTTTTCCCAGTTTGTCTATTCTATTTAGATCCCAAACTGCATGTCTGTGCTTAAACTTTACATCCTGCAAAGAGCTTTGTTTGATATCAGTTGATTCTTTGTCATAGCTGTGATTAAACTGATACAAATATCTTTTCATCCCTTGTGGTGAAAGAGTGGCTCATACCAGCAGTTTGAATTGACTGAACAGCTAGATTCTTCCAAAACACTTGTAAATGCAACATTCTGTACAGCAAGGAAAAACACAACTGGATTTTTTTCCCTTGAAAACAGGATTAGATAAATATTCCCACAGTGCAAGAACTATTAAGTGAATGAAAACAGAGATGGAAAAGAGTATGATGGAGAGGGATCAGTACAAGGTTCCAATGTCTAGCATCTAGAAGATTCTGTGCACTTCTCTATCCAGAAGTTTGGAGCAGAAACATGGAGCCCATGTAACAAGATGCTATTTCTTGCATTCGTGATCAATGTGATACATGGGTTAGAATATTTGTGTTTGTTGCATTTTGGGCAATAATCCCGTTAGCATTTTCACTCCCACGCCAGAGAGAGAGAAACACATTCTCCTAGCTACATTTCTTAATGTATGATCACTTGTTTCATTTTACAAGACACAATTAAAGGCATACTCTCTGCCCTCTTTTTCTCTTAAAAAAACAGTGGATATTAAATCTGATGTACATGTTACCTCAAGTTTCCTGAAAACTGACAACAGGAAGTTAGATCTGGTGAAATAAGGGTGTTTTCACAGGCTGGCAAGCCTGCCACTCCTGAAAACCTACCAGCTTTAAATATTTAATGATGAGACATGGCATTCATTCATCTAATCAATTCTTGTTCTAGATACGAGTCTGAGGAGTCTCATAAAGTGCAATCAGGCAGTGCTGGAGACCTGTAGAGGCTTCTCACATCGAATAGCAATAGCTACACTTGCTAGGAAATGAATAGGGGAGACGGAATTGTCTGCCCTGTTCCATTAGAGGCACGTGGAAGCCATAAAAGGGGCAGATTGCTTTGAGATAAATTGGCCTTTGTAAAGCCTTTTTTTATATCCTTCATGTTGATGGAATTTTTTACTTGGAAATAAATGAAATGGAAACTACAAAGTTGAAATAAGGAAAATTCTTTCTTGGAAGGTGGTAGGCAGGTGGCAGTTCCTCACATGCAGAAGAACATCTAAGGTCTGCTTACAGACCTGGAGCAAAGCATGCAGTGGATGCATGTGAAAGTAGGCCTGGGATTGGGTTGGGCCAGGCAGTGGGTTACACCATTTGTTTTAGAGCTCCATGGAGTACATGTGGGCTGATGGAATATAAGAAATAAAAGTGCTAAGAAGTCAGAAAAGAGTGTCTGAGGTCACCTTTTGTAAAGAATTTAGGTACTTTCAGCCAAATACTCCTCCTTCTCTGACTGGGGTTCCTAAACTTCCCTCCCTTCAGGAGCCAAGTATTTATCCTATTCCTTTCTGCAAAACAATAGGCAGAGGAGGGTTGGTGCTTTTCCCCTTATTTAGTAGCTGAAGGATCAGGACACTCAAGCTGAACATGAGAACCTCCAGCTAAGGCAATTCCCAGGGGGAACAACACTTCTTCAGTGTCTCTCAGATGATCTCTGTTGGCTCAAATGTACAAGTCGTCTGAGGAGGGTCTCGAGTACTGAACTCTCCTCATGCAGAAGATTTCCCTCAGCAGTGAATGATACTGTGATTCCTTCACAACTGGATTAATAAAATTTGGACTATTATTAGCAAGAAGAATTGCATCGACTAAGAGCTTCAAGACTAAAGACCACATAGATCCAGAAGAGACAAACATTCCCGATATATGCTCAAATAAATTCAGATAGGAGAACAGACTAAATCCTAATTCCTCCAGTTCTTGGGTGAAATGTTGGATTTTATGACATCTTTTATTGCAGAGAATAGTTTCTAGGAAAATATTTTTCTCTAACTGAAGCCAATAATAAAATGTCTATTGTTTCCCAAGAAGATCCAAGCAAGGTGCATAGTGCATTCAGCAGCTAGAGAAAAAAATGTGTGAGCATGGCAATGTTAACAAATAACAGCGCTTTCTACCCTGGCATTTCTCTTATGGCCCCATGGATAGATTTTTAACTGCAAGAGATAATTAGCACAGCTTTCCTTTGAGCCCAGGGTTTTATACTCTGCATTTGATGCTTAGATGATGATGCATCAGGAATACTCATGTCTAAACAACATAAATAAAAATTGGTTTGAAACAGATTTAGTGAGAATTCTGGTTTGCAGGAAGAGAAGAATGATGTATACATGGATAAAAACCTCTCCTTACAGAGCAACAGGATTGATCTGGCTTATTAAATCCACCCAATAAACAGTGGTGCTATTGTTTTTTTAACTGCATCTTGTCTTTATGAAGGAAGCTTGTTTATGTTTTCCACAATGTTCATAGGTTCTTTTTATGGCACTTCATATTTCTCTACTGAACAACTGAATAGAGACTAGGAAAAAATGTAGCTGTGCTTTATTTCGAAGTGCTGTACAAAAATGATTGTTGTACAGTCCTTTGGGTTAAATCCAGAATGACAATTGATGGCACCTTGCAAAGAGGTGAATAGGACAAACTGATAAAGGTAAACATGTTTAAATATGATTGTACAATTCTCAGAGACTACTTTTATAGATCAGATGCCTGATAAGAAAATAGGTATTAGTGTATTGGGATGGAAATTCATAGGGACATGAGCAGCCATTTTCTTGTATAACTGCATACTTCTCCATTTAAACTGCTGCTGCACCCACCTCAGAGGAGTGCAAACATAAGAAAGGGGTCCCAGTACAACAAACCATTTAAGCCTGTAAGACTTACTAAATTTCACTGTGTGACCTTGTTTGTGCAGAAGCTATGACAGCACCAATGGAATACTCGAGTGCTGTGCAGTAGAGTGGGCTGGTTACAGTTATTCTGGGCTCTGATTAGCCAGAAAGGCCCTTGTGATCATGTGTGAGACACACCACATTTCCCGACAATGGCCCTGGTCTCATCAGCAAGAGGAAATACTTTCCAGCCCTTTTGTTTCAAACAGATAAAGCAAACAGGAAATACTCAGCTACCTTGCTCCCAGCCTTTTGCCATCCATTTCACTGCTTCCTGCATCTGTCTAGTTCGGGAGAGACCTGTTTTAAGAAAATTGCTTCTTCAAAAGTTCAGGTTTTGCTTATGCAGGCAACTTAAGTCTTCAGTGTCTCGCTGGGTTGTGCCTTTTCCTGCCTTCATGGTGGGGAAAGAGAAGGAGCAAAAGGAGGATTAAAGCAGGAGTGCTCACAACACCTGGTGCTTTTAGTTTTAGTCTTTCTTTCTTTTTAAGTAAGGGCTATTTCTCATAGCACAGAGAATATTCATCAATATTCTCTCTGTTGTGACAGTCTGGGATCCTTTGATAGTGGGAACTGGGCTTACAGGACCAGGCATCACAGTATTTTCTTTACTCTTGAAACTGACAATTCTAGGTGTTTGATTCCATAAGTTATTTGAGGAGAGTGATCCCCTGGCTCTATATTTTTGAGGAAAAAACAAAGAATTTAATGCAGTCTAAAAATTTCTTGTTATTTGGAGACATTAATGCAATATTAAAAAAAACTAATTTCTGTTTGTATGATAAATGTAAGGATAGAAGGATTTTGTGTTTGTATCACACTAGTGTATGAAACAGGGGAAGAATGGAATCATAAGAAAGATATTTGCACAAAGTTGGCAGACTAAAAGTACCTGTCCATTCTGCTTATAATGAGCTTTAGGGACTTGAAAACTGTGGTGCAGAAATGTCACATCTTTGTTGGGTGTTTTTTAGGGAATATTGAAATTTTTTTTTATGCCAACATCATGGCAACTAACAAGGAAAAGACCAAGGTCAGGAAATTTTCTATACTTACTCTCCTTTCACCAGCCACATTTCCTCAAGATAAAAAAAATCAGTAGGGAAAATAAACGAAATTCACTGATACATTGTTTAAATTAAATTATATTTTTAAAGGAAATAATTATATTTTTAAAAGGAAATCAATTCAACACTTACTACTAGTTCATCAAGTCAGTTTCCACCTCATCCACTTGTCTCGATTTGCAGGTACATTGCCGTCTTTGTGTGTTCAATTCCTTTCTGTCAATCTCTGGTTATCTTTTGACTCTGGAAAAGATTTCACAGTAAAGAAAGTATAGAAAGTACAGATTTTCACAGTATAGAAAGGCACCCCTGTACGATAATGTTCAAGAACAATAACCCAAATTATTCTCAGTTTTGTATGTATGAATGACAGACAGCTTTAAAGTGTGTTTCATATCCTTAAGCCTATGGAAAACAGAGAAAATACACATGAAGCAGAAGCACTTACCAGCTCTGATTTTTTTCAGAATGACACTGTATTTAGTTGTTACAGATTAAGATGATCCCATGACTGACTCCCATTTTTGCTGAGGTAAATGGGTGTGTTCTCACCAGGAGAATCAACATCACACATCATAAGCACCAGAGAAAGTAGAGCTCCTGTTCTTTAGGGTTTCTCCAGGTATCAGAGGTGTATCCAGGTGACAGCAGTAATGCAGTACTGCTCTTGGTTTCTTTTTTAAATTTTCTCAAGGACAGTAGCCTTGTGTTTTTCCATTAATCCTTCACCTGCAACCACAAATTCCAGACTGACAGACTAGAATTTTCTATATGAAGGATACTTTCATTAATCATATAAATCTTTGTTTGTGCTGCAATACTTAGCCCAGTCACACAAATGTTTCAGTGGATATGAGAGAAATACAATTTTCAGGCTGACTCAGAAAGAAGTGATCACCTCTTGATCACTTGAGCAATGAGGTGATTCCCCACTCTGATGTTAAATCTGCTGCAATTGCACATGCCACAGCCTCTGGCAATACCACCTCAGAAATAGGTTTAGAGAGCTTAATTATTATTTTTAATTTGTGAATGTCTTAAATGCTGCAACATGGCAAAGATGCTTTATGCCAAGTACAATGTTCCATTTAGTGCCATCTGTATTTTTCAATTCAGTCTATGTTTTGTTTTAGGTTGATTCAGAGAGAAATTTCTTCCAACTTTTCACTATTGCCATGCAATCAAAAAAGTAGCCCTTCAGCCTTACCACTGCAGCCACCAGGTACCAAATTGTTCAGTGATGACTTACAGACTAGTTACTTGTTTGAAGAAATTGGTCAGTCCAGATCTCACCCTTATTTGAAGATATTCACAATATATTCATGTTAAAAAACCCCAACCAACCAAAAAAATCCCACAGATATTAATTATATTTTTGAGTTAATAATTATTTACTCAGGTGCTTTGATAACAACGGAAATTATGCTGACAAAGCAGATTTGCAAATAGAGACATTTAAACTTGTTGAAGCTTAGATACCCCATCAACACCTGGTCTTTAAAATTAGGAATCCACAGAAGCATTGCATGGTAATAGGTTGCAGCCTTCACTTTCCTAATTTTCCTTGATTTGGTAAAGATGTGCAGACTGTATCCCAGCTTTTCAGACCATCATAAGGGAGAACTCAGAAGGGTTTGGATCAGCCGGCTCACAGCTCATTGTGTGAACAACAGCCATGCTGAACACACAGGATGATTCCCTCCCCTCACATTCCAGGCCACAGACTCATGCAACTTTTCATCTTCTCAAGCTACACACATTTCTCTGCTCTTCAAATACTGTGCTGCTCCCCAAGCAGAAAATCTGGGGTCAGCCATTTGTTTGGCACAGAGAGTAAAATAGTCAGTGTGTTTTTTGTGGAGTAAAAAGACAGAGAGCACTGGAGCAATATCCTTTTGGCAAAGCAGCATCACAGCTTAGATGTTTCCTCTCTCTCCTTTTCTCTTTCTAATTAACTACACGGCTACTCTTTCCACAGAGCCAAAAAAAGCTCTTGCATTGGAGCAATCTTGGTATTATTTTTGGGTTTCTTATCTTGCTGTATGTGTCTAGTCTATACCAGTGTTCTTCAGTCAGTGGTCTGCAGACATACTATAGACTATTCCTTAAGGTAGCATAGAAAAGTGAGATATTGTCAGCTAGTGCAAATTCATTGTCTCAGGGCCAAAAGCTCACTGGTCTCCCAGTCACAAGAACCAGGAGGCTGACAGGCCAGGATATCTCCTTTTTTTCCAATTTCGTGGTCAGAACCACCAAAACATAAATATTTACTCTGCAACTATCACATGCCATGTTCCCACCTTCCAAAAGATTTAAAACTCACTGGCAGATGGTGAATTTTGTTCAAACAATACACATGTCTTGTAGCTCCATTCTTGACTGAGAAACTGCTTCTGTTGGTTTTCCCTCAAGGGCTCCACTTCAGTAAACACAATTAAGGCTAAACACATTATCTACCATATATCATCATTAGAAACTGCCTTTTGCTTTTTGCTTTGTCTTTGGGTGTAGTCTGTTTTAGACACAAGCCATCGTTCAGTGATTAGGATGCTGCAGCTCCATGCCTTAAAACCCTTCTTAACTTTAAGGGGTGGACTTAAAGTTAAATCCTTAACTTTAAGGATTAGATGCTGCAGACTCTAAATCTAAGTATAGTGACATTACTCAAAAAATGCTCCAAAAGATTTTAAATCTGGTTTCAAATTTAAGCTGGAAAAGCTGTACTACTACTGGTTGACACACCGAGTTGGCTCAAAAGCGGAACAGGATGGTGGTACAGGGTTCCCAGCAATGTGGAAACCCATCTTGGCATTTTTCTTTCAGCATCAGCCTTGGCTTTATGGTCCTGATGAGCGACTTTTTCATGAGTACATGTAAGAGTCTTAAATCGATGTTTCCTGGCTTTGTCCTGAAAGTGACTTTTGCTCTCAGAGGATGCCAGCTGAACAGGGTACTCATAAACTATCCTTTCAGATTGGCTGGGTAGGATTTAATTTTGCACACTTTTTGTGTTTGAGTACGTGCTGCTTTAGTTTCACTAATTCCTCTGTAAAAGGCATGTCACAGAGACAGACAGACTTATACCACAAACATACCTCCTCCCGACAGATCCTGTTACAGTCCCTCCTTAGGAGAGAGTGAGAGGGAGGATCCAAATCTAGACTTCCCAACTCTGGATTACTCAGATGTCTCCTCCCTCACAGACTTATTGAAATACCCAGAAGTATTTCAGAGCAGAACATCAACCTGATGGGCTCAGGCAGAATGTGACTGGTCAGCCTATACAAAAGCATTGATGAGGCAACTCTGGGTCTTTCTCTGCTGTCAGTCATGCAACATGTTTTATTGTCAATTCTGCTGATTAATGCTGTTACAACAATCCAGAGACAGATTGCAAAGGCAGATGGGAAAATGTCACAGCTGACAGACAAAAAAAAAAGGAAAGAAGAAAAAAATTGCATTTCTGAGTTTCTCAATGCACTGGTCTGTCTGACTGCTCCAGGAAACTATTGGCTCTTTTTGCATAAGCAACTGAGAGCAGCACTGAATCAACAGCAGAGCAAGAGAAATGCTTTCATTTGCTCTGCAGCAAGGCTCTCTATTTCACAGCAATGCCACTGGCTGATCTCATAATCACTTATTTGGCCATTTCTGGGCCCCTCAATTNGGTGAGATGGTGTTAGGTAATAGGTTGAACCTGATGATCTCAGAGGTCTTTTCCAACCTAGTTAATTCTGTGATTCTGTGATTCCTGAAAAATAAAATTGATTGCATGGCAGGGACAAATAGGTCAGGGCAAAAGACCTAGGTTCAGCCACGAAAGGTTTTACCATCTTTTAATTTCTTGCATAATGTCTTTGTTATGTTCCTAATTGATAGAGGCACCAAGAAACCGATGAGTTATAATATATTTCTCTAACCAGTAATTTTGCAAGAGTTAATGAGAGACAGAGCAGTGTGAAACATTTCCAGAGGTACATAATCTAACTTACTCTTTTTTAATTATTATTTTTTGAGAAGAAACACTTCCCCTCCAAGCAAGGCTGCTTCAGAGAAGCATGCTGTGTTCAAATTAATCCACTGTCTGACCTGTCACTTGCATGAGCTCTTTATGCTCTGAAAGTGAAATCATTTGGTTAGGAGCACCAGTGTGTCTCTTGATCCTTCAGTACATAATCACCAGGCATCTTGTCTGTCCAAATATCTGAGAAGTAAATACATCACCTTATGTACAGCAATGGAATCCTCCCAAAACCAGTGCCTAGTAAAAGACAGCTGACTCATGTCAGGATTTCATGCTGAAGGAGTTCTCTGTATCTTCTTTTTCAGACTAACATACACAAAAAACCACTTGAAAATGGCATTACAGAGCTTCAGAGAATTCAAAACTGAGCTAAACTGCACAACTGAAATACTCGGCTTGTGTTCAAGGTACCTGTGCTGGCACAGTCATCATCATCTCTCCCATAGTGCCTCCTAACCACACTCATGCAAACCAATTAGTTTTGGTTGTGGTCTGCTGGCATTATCTCCATCTGCTGGAGTCAGCATTTGAAGGACCTTCCACAAAAAACCCCGAGGAGTTTAGAGCACATTAACTCTTTCTTTGACTTACTCTTTTGTCTTCTCTTTTTCTTTTTTAATATACAAATGAACAGATTCACATAGATAGCCAGGACAATTCCCAGTTCCTGCATTTATTAGACTAAGCAGCCTGGTCAGTTCTTCCCTGAGTCTAAATTCTGGTCTTTGGGGTGGTTTTCAATTATTTTGCTAACATCAAATAAAGGGATATTTCATGGCTCACTCAGTAAGCCAGAACAGTTTACTATCCAAGTGAAGGACACAGCAGGCCAGCCCGCTGGGTACCCACAAAGGTACACTATGCAGAGACAGAATACTTTTCCTGCCAAAACAAGCAAACAAACAACCGCACCAAAAAAAAAAAAAAAAAAACCAAACAAACGGCTGTATCAGTCTGATTTTCACTTTTCCGTGGTGAGCAGAACTAGCCACCTCTCCAGGTGCTTTTTCGCAGGGCATGCAGCGTAAGGATTGCATTAAAAAGGGTGAAATTTCAGTAGTTATATGGGACTGAAATCCAAAATAGCACAAAATGGCTTTAAACTACTCCACTGAGCAAAGATTACTTGTAAGTTCAGAAGGGACGTACACCAGTGTAAGGATGTGTTTTCACAGCCTGACAGTACAGTAAGTATCTTAACAACCATCCTACTTACAGCTGATTTCAGGATAATTCCCTCCCTGATCTCCTGTACTACTTTTGCACACCTTTAAATCTCTACAAGTCCCTCTTGACACAGTTTCAGACACAGACTGATAAACATTTGAATATTGCTGGACGAGTTCCAGAGAATTGTTTCATGGAGATGGCCAATTTCCTCTACAGTGACCTGTCATGTCTTTTGTTTCTGTCAAGAAAAACACTGCATATAAAGTAGAAAGGGATCATTTTAATTAGTAAGGGCTTGATACCTCAGCTGCTGCTCAAGGCTCAACAATGCAGTCATTCAGATATGAGATGGCTCTGGGAGAAAGTCCAAAAATAACTTTAAAGGTGACTAAATTATAAGAAACAGGATTACAGAGGGTTATAGTTCGGGCCCTGACTTCAGCTATGGAAAAAAATCCCCTCGTCCTGTCCTCACACAGATCTTTGAACTCTGTGATGGAAAGGGTTCATAGCTTTCCAACATTAATCTTCATATAAGAGATGAGATACTGGATTAAAGACCTTGTGAGTGACCATTAATAGGCAATACTGTTTCTCCTTGTATTTTTGATGGTACAGATGGTAAAAGTTCTAAGTAGATAGGTAGTAGATAGGGTTTTTTTGGGGGGGGGTAATTTTATTTGAGTTTGTAATTCTGTAATTTTATTAATTATTCTGTAAAATTACTTAGAAGCAGATATTTCTGGGTATCAAATATACATTTAAACCCGAGGCTTCTAAAAGTGAGAAGCAGACATGACAGATGTGTGTAAGTCCTGTCAGTGCCTGAATCTGGAGCACTGCAGACTGCAGGTGGCAGCAGCCTATAACCCACGACAAAATCAATATGGGCTTTGTTGGGTTTCAATCCATGACCTGCACCCAAAGGGCTTTGATATCTGTACAATTTCAGGGTGATTTTTCCATTTTAATACAATATTGATTCTAATAATTAATATAACACTAATCTGCATTTTAGTTTTTAACTTTATGACTTTGCTTTCTACATATTATGGCCACAATCTCATACAACTGTAGTGTCATACTTTGCATGTAACTTGCATAAATTACTGTTTGACCAATGCCATCTTCATCAACACACCAGCTACACAGGAAAGCTGTTTTGTCCTTCTACCAAGTACAGAGGTACAGGGAATGCTGTTCTCCTTAAGCAGAACCTCTTTTCTGGCAGATTTTTCTTAAATGGTCTGGAAGCTCAATCAAGAGAAAGGGCTAAAAAAAAAAAAGTAAAAAAGGGATATATGTTCTCTTACAGAATGTCATTCTCTACTTACCAAGCAGTTCAAGTTGTATTCCAAAAAAATCTCAGTATAGAAATTTTGAGAATGCTTAGCATTTCCACAGGTTAACTGATTGGACTTTGTATCTTTGATTATGTCAGTAGTTCAGCCATAAATCCACCACAAGTAATAGCAGCTGTACTGAGCTCTCTCTGTCTTTTCTCTTACAGATATGATGCTCTAATATACCACTTCTTTCAAGGCAAGAAATTGAAGGAAGCTCAAGGAGTTGAAGATTTAAAGTCAATTCTCTTGGAAAGAAAAAGAAAAAAAAATCATTTTCAGATAATTTTGTTTGCTTCAACAAGCTGAAACCATTAGAATCATAAAATAGCTTGGAAGGGACCTATGAGGATCATCAAAATCCAACTCTCTGCTTCTCACAGGACATTCTAAAACTAAACTTATGAAACACAGAACTAAAGAAAAAAAATCCATTTATGCTCATAAGCTCTGGATGCTCAAAATTAACAAAAGTGTGCATTTACCAGTGCAGGGACTCACTCTGGGACTAAGGTTAATTATTGCCCCAGTTAATTAGGAGACTCAAGAGCCTCTGGGAGCCTCCCCCAGGCAGGCACCTCCCTTAACCTCCGACTCCTCCTGGCTGCAGGGACCTGAAGCCCCTCTCCTGAGAGGAATCAGGCAGTGGTCTGATGTATTTGTATTGCAGAGTCTGTGTATTTGTGCCTTTCACATCTTTTTCCCTCGTGGTACCAGACAGGTGTGCACTAACTGCTCTGTATGTGGCAGACCTCCCTGGGAGGAAGCAACCTCTAAAATAATTTGATTGCACTTGCAACTAGTCATGGTAAAGCCTGTGCAAAGTCAGCACAGGCTTTGCAAAGAAGCAGATCTTTTTTGGAATGTTTAAACTATGTTCAATCTCCTTTCCACATTGTCCATTTTTATAATTAAAATAGAGTTCTAGAGACAACTTAAACACTGAGATGCTTATTCTTCAGTCTGCACCAAAGTGTGTAATTAGACAATAATTCAAGCATCTGACCACATACTCTTTCTTACATCAGAAACACCTCTTGATTCTAGTGATCTACTCTTTCCAGCACCATTGAAGTTAATTACTTTGCTGTGGATAATGAACTTCCCAAATGACCCTGAGGACTAATGGTCCACTTCTCTTCCTTCTGATATCAGTATGATCTTTGAGGTGGTTTTGTCATATGCATCATGTAGATGGCAATCCTGTTGATTCCCATGGTCTAGAAAAGTCAGAAAGCCATTTAGTTCTGGCATAAAGTTTGAAAATCTTGGACATGCCAAGCACAGTCCAAGTGTATAATCACCAATGTCAACACCACAGTCACATCAGCAGAACAGGCTTTGTCCTCCCTGCATGACATTTCACAATTCTCTGCTCTTTCCAGTCTGTGAGTCTAATCCTTCATGCTTCTGGCCCCAGCAGTGGTTAAGGTGTGATAATAACCTGTAGATGCAATTTTATTCTCATAGCAGGATTTCTCTATTGTTGTGTTTCAAGCTGTGGTCCATCACTCCAAGGCATGAAGAGCTCAGTAGTGACCTCACAGCTCCCAGCTGGCTCCTGGAGCCTGGCCTGCCTTGTCCAACCAAACTGTCTGGTGCCAGGTTGAAAACACAAGCATTTCTGCTGGTAGAAGGCATGTATTTGCAGGAAAATAGAATCTGTTGTGAATGTGAGAACTCCTCAGTTAACAGAACAGTTTCCCCTTGAAAACTATTAACAGACAAGGTGGTCAAACCTAGAAAAAATTAACAACATACTTTAAATATCAACTATGCTTCAGTTTTGAAAACTGACTTTTTCTATGTGTTGTTTTAAAAAAATTATTTTTAATTACCAAGTTAGGATTGTGGATTTTTTCCAACATTCAAAAAAAAAAAAGAAAAAAAAAGAAAAAAATAAAGTATTCTTCATAAGGTATTCCTTGAAAACTAAGGCACACATTCACTCATTTTCCTTTGATTCAATTATTAACTTTGAATGAAACTGTTAAACTTCTTCTGTCTCACAGGGTCAGAGCTTTTAGAACTGTTATGTTTAAAGGTAAAAAAGAAAAAAAAGGAGAGAGGAAAAATCATTACTTTTTTCTACTAACAAAATTAAGTAATGGTCCCTACTGTGGCTTGGTACATAATCCAGCTCTAGCAGACTGGGGTCTCAGGTCAGATTAGTTGCAGAGTGTACAGACATTTTTCAGATTGCTGCATTACATGCTCCTGGTTCTCTTCCTACATCTCATTTCAATAAGCAAATTACTAGAAAAAGTCTATGTATAATTTGCCGTATTGGAGATAATTTTTCATTTGGAAACTATTGTGTAGAAGTGGTTTCTGCTTTGAGCTTTGTGCCACGTGTCATTCAAATATTTACTTTGCACATTAAAGCAACTCATCTCTAGATCTTATCTGAAAAGAGCGATGTTTCATATTTGAGTCACTCTTATCCTTCTTGTGTAACCAGTGTTCTAAGAAATATGTTCCTTTCAGATACCAAACAGGAGAGACAAGTTTCCAATCAATAGGAGCTGTGTTCAGCTATAGTAAACTGGTATTTTAATTGGGAAAAGAATTTTTTCTACATGCACTATATTTATGATAGACATTATTTATGGCAGAAAATCGTAGGGATATTTACACACATCGACATTTCTTGAATTACAAAACATTTCCAGCTCTAGACACCACCGGATGTAAAAAAAAATCTGCTGGTGTAAACAGGAGAATTGTGTGCACAAGATCTCTGCTTTTTGTAACTGGAAAATTTTTCATATTTTTCTCCAGCTTTATTAAGAAAGAACCTTTATTCACTGTTAGTTTTCAAGTAGCAGAGGAGCTATATCAAAATATGAGTTATCTGTACTAAGATCTAAATTCACCTTTATTTTTGTCATGCTTTAACAGAGGTTTCAACTGGGCTAGACCTGAATATAAAACATGAAGAAAGAGATGATTATGCTTCAAAGCACATATGAACTATTAAAAAGAAAGCAAAGAGAGAAACACATCTCAATTTCATCCTCCTACAAGTCAGGTGCACAGCATGAGCCAGTTGGCTGAGGCTCCCTCTAAAGTCAATGGAGAGCCACAAAAACCTCCCCTGTGCTGCATTCCACCCTTACACATGGGTGAAAAAGGCCTGATCAGGGAGGAAAGCTGCTCTACCCTAGCAGGGGCTTTCTGACCTGCTGGGAGCTCTGTCCTGTCCTGGGCCAGGTCTCAAACCTCCCAGAGTTTTCAAAGGGGCAGCTTCCTCAGGATGCTGCCTTATATATGGGTCCATGTAGGGCTCAATATCCAGCAGTGCTCTGGCTCCACCAACTGCTGTGTGGAAATCCCCAGGTGAGAATTTACACAATGATCCTTCTGATCTTGCATCCACAGTTACAAACATCCACAGTCAGAACTAGGGCTATCAACTATGCACAGGAAAAAAATTAAATAAAAATCATTAATCCAGTTTTCACATCATATGAGACACTGTAAGCAAAAATAGGAGAGAAACTACCATTAATTGTGAACAGCTTGTATGTGTAACAATAGGCTATTATTTGTGATGATAGGAAAAACAACCATCTTGATGAACTAATTTATAATAATTATTTCACCCTTGTTTGTCTCTGATAGCATGCATGATATTCAGGGGGCTGATACAGTGATTCAAGGGGACTGATATCATCTTTCTCTTTGCTAAGTATCACACTGTATCTCCTAGAGCAAACAGTGTAATTAAGATTGCAAAAGAAAGCCAGCGTTACGTATGTAAACCTAAATTTAAAATCACTCACTTGCCCCACAGGCTGAAGAACCACGGTGAGGTTGGCAGGTGATCACAGCAGGGATAAAAGCATGTATTGCAGGAGACAAGAGGATCTTTGCATCCCCTCATCTCACCTGTAACAAAGGCTGAAGATTACAAACATGTGCACGTCCAGTGCAGCTTGGAGCAGGCAAAACAGAGCTGGCTTTCCAGTGAGTTTACAGCTGTAAACAGCCCTCGGAGCTTCAAGAACATCAGATTCTTCCATAAGTGTCAACCTGGCAGTACATTAAGTATATTGAAGCTGTTCTAAATATTTAAGCTCTTAATCCACCTTACGTCACAGTAAGAATTTCTTGTGCATGAGTACTTTTGGATGCACTCATGGTTTCATCATTTCTTTTCCTCTGCTTTTCAAGGATAAAAACAGACACCCTCACCAGAGGAATGGGCCCTTTCTCTGATTTCCTGCTTAAGGGTTGTGTCTCCCATTGCAATGTTACAGTGACCGAAAAGCAAGGAGTGAAAGATTTGAAGGCTAATGATTACCTTATCTCCACAACATACACAACACATAATTACTAAATTAACGTTTTATATCTCAACATCAAGGAGGGGAATTTTGGGTGAACCTAAACTCTGTGCCCTCCAGAACACCCAGGAGATGTTCAGAGCACAAATACTTCAGAAAAAATAGATAGTCCTGTAATATCCTGATAAAAATAAATATTAATTTGATATGCAACTACAGCCATGCTAAAATCTATCTTTAACCTACCTTATCAAATTTCTCCAAGAAAATTCAGCCTGTGCCAAGTATCCACTTGGTTCCTCACAGAGTGGGGAAGAAGCAGGAAGGGCAGGGAGGCAATCCTGCCCTCACAGCCCCTGTGGCATGTCTTGGAGCCATTCCCCTTCCCCAGTCTCACATGGTGTGGGCAGTTCACTTGAAAACTGAGAGAAACACATATTCATAAACCTATTGCTGAGATTCAGATCAGGGGAACTATCCCACAAACGTAATTTTAAAGATATTAGCTATCATATATATAAACAAATACTAGAAATATAAAAAGGACTATCGTTGATTCCATTTTTTCTACAGATATTACTGTTTTGACACTTTTCTCTTTGTTTTTTCAATAGAGTGTTTTCACTAGACCTTAAAGCACCTCTTCAAGAAATGGTATGTCATAGTACAAATATGTAGGGACTTTCCTGAGAAAATGCTGTCAAAATAATGTCTCTCCCAAAAGCATTTCTGTTTCAATAAAGCAGCATTTTAACATCTCTATTAAAATTATTATGATCAGTCTATTATTTTGCTTTCCATGGAAAGAACACAGAGGAGTGAATAACTTGCCCAATATCACACAAGAAACCTGTAAAAGAGCAAAGATTTGAAAGGCAAAAATGGGATCAGTCAGTAACTGTCAGCCATTCTTTCACATTTTTAGTTTAATCTGGAGATGTGGCTCTTGTCAGGAGAGTCCACAACTGCTTTGATGATGCATGTGTGTAGTGTACAAAGTGCTGAGCCTTCACTTTTGGTGGTGAGGAAAATCTGAGCAAGTGCCCTGTTCCTGGTCCTTCAACTCCTGATGAGAGGCAGGTGATGTGCTGTCGCCATTAACAGCATCCACTAACACCAACCCATCCATTAACAACAAAAATCTCTATTTCAAGAGTTTCCAAGTTGTGGTGACAAAAGAGGTGTGAAAATTCGGAGTGCACATCTGTTCCTTCTCTTCTTCCTTTACCCATTGGCAGTTTCTCAGGTGTACAACACTATTTTGCTAATTATTGTGCAGTCCTGACCTCTCAAGGTCAGGGGATTCCTGCACTGCTGCAGCCCTTTCTTGACTAGGACTTTATTTGCCCAGAAGCTAACAGCATGTTTTGGATTGGTGACATGAATCTCCCAGGCAAACCCAATGCATCATGCTCTATCCTGGTCGAAAGCACTGCGGATGGGCTCCTGTTGTGGAAAAATGTCTTTGTGCAAAACAGTTTTTCAGGAGATTCGGATGAAGCAAGAATGATCCTTACTGTGAGGGTCACATGCCCACTGTTAGAGCTGGAGATACCGAATGTGTGGCATCTGGGGCAAGTGTTTTTGATGTTGTTTCTTACCATCCAAATGTATTTTAATTGGCAATAAATTCAATTAATTTGCTCCAAGTCAAATGTGGTTTGCCTGTGATGGTAACTGGTAAGTGATCTCCCTGTCTTTCACATTTGAAGAACAATTCCATATTATTTTCACCCACTATTCTGTTGAGGAGGAGAGTAAGTGTCTAGCATCTGGACAAGGGCAACTCACTATAGAGGCAAAGCATCTATTGAACAAAAAGTCCAGTACAGCCACAAACCTAGTTACCAAGAAGATCCCAGCTGAAAATCAGTGGTTACCACCCTGCACAGATATCTTTGCTGGTCTAAGCACATTTAATTAGCCAGAAAGTTAAAGTAATCATTTATCTCAATAATAAAATATCAGAGCCCCAGTTACAAATGTACCTATGGCTTTTCATCGTTCCCTGCAATGGTTTGTAGAGAAGCACAGTTGGTGAGGATATACACTTTTCTCAACATTGCCCTCAAGTTATTCCTGTGCTGCTTCTAATTGTCTTCATTAACTTTCAGGTTAGCACAAAGGAAAATTTCTGGAATATCACAGGAGAAAAAAAAATCCAACAACAAAAACATCCTCTGGTGCAAGCCTGTCACACAAGATTCCTTTGGTGGCAGAGCAGGTGTGAGCTGTAGGCTGGGACTGTGAGACAACTGGGGTAATTATACACTGTCTACAGACTGACTCGCATCTTCAACTGGATACGCCACTGGGACATGACAGCAGATCATGTCACTGGTCATGTGTGTGTTTCTTCTCCAGATGCAGCCACAGTGTAAAGACATGGATGAAGTGATCAACTTTTGAAGATTTTTTCCTCCCCAGATTCGCCAGAGCTACATAAAGGTAAGAGCTTTCAAATTACCTGGGATCAATACTATGTTTATTCCCTAGGAAGTAAAGAAACGGAGGTGGCAAGGACTAAAAGAGACAGTGAGCTTGAGGAGTGTGACAGCTGTGACTCTGTTGTAAATATTAACTTTTTATGTTAAATTGTCAAGCTCTCAAAATCTGCAAGTCTCTTGTGTTCCTAAAATATGGAGGCAAAGATTTTTCTCAGGATATTTTATCTTTCCCCGAGAACAGATTTAGAGAAGGAGAAGAGGAAAAGGAGCTTTCTGATAAGGTGGAAATGAGAACAGTAATAAGAATGGAAAGTCAAACTAATGCACCTTAGGAAAGGGCTTAGCTCACACATAAAAGCAGGGCACACACTTGCTCTCTTCAAATGAATGTTTATTCATAATAACTTTGTAAGAGTTGCTAAACCAGCTCCAGATGCTGTATGAGATGTTACTTGAGCTGTTCTATCAGTTTTCAGTTGAAGGAAAAGTTATGGACATTATCTTTAAAAGGGTATAAATTAAATGCTGTCTATCCATAACTCAATGCTATCAGTATGAGAATGTTACTCTATACAGGAATTAAATGAAAAAATAGCAAACATCAAATTTTAAGGTAATGATGAAGAGCTGGAAACAATTGTGTAATGATGCCCTTAATTCTGACAGCTAAAAGGGAACATGAAAGGCAAAATTTTGTCAATAGAGGACAAAGGCTGAACCTAAACTTGGCATTTCCCTTCTGTTGTTTGCTTGAGTTTTAAGGCATAGCCATATGTGAACATGTCAGTGCAGAATGGGCACAGTGTCTCCCTGATACAGTATTTCTGTACACAGCAAAACTAAGCAAAACCAAGGCTAATTAATTTGCTCATCAACACTGTTGCAGAACAGGAACTGAGCCCACCTTTTTTTTCCTCCCAGTCAAGGTTAATGCACATACCACTGGACAATACTTCCCTTTAGTGGTTAGTACTCTATTTTTGGAATGGTAATTAGGTAGGGACAAGTTCTAATGCAATCCCAGGGCTCAGCTGTGCTCACCCTTTAGAGTAAGTGCCCTTTAAATGTGAGTGAAGTTGGTCATCTGAAGGGAACAAGGGATTATACCTCAAACAATAAATTAAGGAACAAGATTTAAGAGATACACCTGATTTGCATCAAAGGTTAGTGCAGAAGTCAGTGATGAATCTTATTCAGCATTTTAATTAATAACCTTGACAAAAATATAGAAGTGGCTAATAAAATGTATGACTGAAGAAACAAAATCATGGAAGCAGAAAATCTATTACACAGAATAAGGAAAGGTAGAGACCTGCTGTGACAGTATGTGTATGTACTATAATGCTACAAAGCAGTGCTCTCAGAAAACTGTACCAGGAATTTCGGCTCCAAGCTGGGAATTCATTAGTACAGAATGATATTGGAGGAGAAAGATCAACTGCTGGTTAATGACAACAAAAATACAAACAATTGGCATGATGTGCCTGTGGCAAAGGAAGAAGTGCTGCTGGATTACACTACAGACAGCACTTCCATTAAATACAAGATGACATTCACACTGCTCTATAGGCTGAGGACAGAGCTCATTGGCCACTCATGGGCAAAAAGGATGAATTCACTGTATAGAAATGAGAAGGACTCAAAATCTTTCTTAGTTCTCTGAAGGAAAACTGAACAGGAATGCTCTCTGGGCTGTCTCGAGAGGAGAAGGTTTTTCTGTAAAAACATGATGCTGGCCCGATAACACACAGAAATAAACTATCATTAATAATTTTAGACTAGAAGGTTTGTGAAAGTTTACAGTATTTTGGAATGCTTTAAAGTGAGAACAACAGAAGCAGTAAATGCACTGAATTATACACCAGAGCTCCCTTCATGAAGCATTAGTTTAACACAAACTTCTGACGTGGGACAGGACAGGAAAATCCAGGGAGTCCCTGCCTATCCTGCAGCTTTGTGAGCCCAGGGGGACAGGGCCAGGCTGCAGCTGCCTGCACAGCCCCAGTCAGCCCATGACCACCCCTCTGTGCCCACAGCTCAGCAAACAAACACTGGGTTGCAAACAAACTAAAACAAACCCTCCAACCTTCCAAATTTCTTTGTGTCTGTGTCACCATTTACAATACTGTGAAGGACTAAAAGTTGCCTCCAAGAGGGAGAAAGCAAAGAGCTCATTTCTTCTAAGTAGAGCTTAGCTCACCAACACTTTACTCTTCAGTATGCTTCCTCCTGATTTTGTGAACAACGGTTGTACTCTTTTTGCTCTAAATTTCCATGTAAGTCATGAGGACTTGGATTATACACAAATCTCCCCCTTTCCACATGAAAGCAGGAGAAGCAGTATCTACACGGTGACTTATTGGGTACTGCCCTGCTCCCTGTCTCAATGACAAAAGCATTCTGATGACTTCAATAGATCCACAGAGAACTTATTTCACTGACCACTTCCAGCAGTGACCTTACATATTGGGTAGTGCAGTCAACAGACAAACCAGGGAAACCATGTGAAGAGTTTGCTACAAGAAATATGGTGTACATTCAGTTGAATCCCACACAGCTACATTCCCTCCATTTGGAGGCTGGCAGCCCGACCCAGGCTTAAAAGCCAGAATAACTGTAATATTAAAAAGGAAACTCAGGAGTGAAGAATGGGGAATTGGAAGAGCATCCTTCATCTCCATGAAAAGGCTATCTACTTCAGAGATCCTGAATATTTTTTGATATTAATATTTTTTAATGTCCAACTTCTAATTTGCTGCCAGCAGGCATCTCTTTTAGCTTCTGTTTTAAAAGTGAGAATAGACAAATACCTGAATGCTGCCCCTCAACTATGTTTGTCTGTATTAGAGTGGAACTATTCCTTTTTCAACATCTGAAAAGCCTCTACTCAATGTAAATGTCACCATAAATGACCAACTCGGGACTAAAGGGAAAAGATCTGTCCACAGAGGAATCCAGTGTTTCTTTGCTAGACAAAAACTTGCTTCGATCAAGTAAAACAGCCACTTGGTAGTTCAAGCCAGAGATGCAATTGCATCCCAACAATGACATTTTATGGTCACTCTTTAAAACAAATATCAGACATTTAAATTGTCTCATAAGCACAGCTGAAAGTGCTAAATGCCCAGGAAAACATTAAACTAGTGATGACAGGAGAAAAAGAACACTTAGCAAACTGAAAGCCTTTGGACCAGTATCTTACAAGCCAACAGGTGAAAACTGCTATACCTCCACACGTCCATGAAATATAAAGGTCCCTTACTATAATATTTTAATGTTAATTTTCCAAAATACAAGATTTTTTAAAGTATTAAGCCCATCTTCTTCAAATACTTGAATCACTTGATGTTTCCTTCCAAATTCTGTGTTCCCTTTTTTCTGTCTCTGAACATGCTTTTACTGAATGGTAAATCCCACACTGGCATCAACTGGAGCTGGAATGGAGATTGAACACTTTTCTCATACAGTCACTGCTTGCTGTCCTGGCTAAGATCCTAGATGCCATCCTTGATAGCCAGATATGAATCTGAAAGGAGAAGAATTAGTACAGTGAACTTCAATTTTCAAATGAACTCCCTTTACAAACAGAGATGACTGGCTGTGCCTCTTTGCAGGCACACATTGAACTAATCTCATCTGTGGGATTATTTAGCCATCATGGACAATGAGGAAGTGTGGGTGAGAGCTGGAGAGTGGGGCTCTGCCATGGAATTTCACAGTTCATCAACTCTGCTTGCCTGTATGAGACTGCTCTTCACACCAGAACACAAGACCCTGGAGCAAATCCAGAGGAAGATGATGAAAACTGCCTGCCCATTCTTAGTATATGTCCTTCCTGGAACATAAAAGCTTCATCATTTCCACCTTACTTTCCCTGAATTGGCTCTTTGTGTATATGACTCAGGGCGTGATTTGCTTCTTTTTTAAAAAATACTAATTTCCACAGGACTTAAAGTGACCTTTATTTTCCAGTGCAAACCAGTCATACCCATATGTAGAAGAAACAAAAACCTCAGAAGAGAGAAGACACGGAATTGTTTTGGTGTCCCTGGGACTACACATTTCTGCCTGCAAATGAAGCAGTTTGCAGTAGTTTAAGTCAATCTGCTTCAGATAAACCAAGGCTCTAGTTCAGGGGAACACAAGGGTTTGCTGTGCCTTTGCAGAGAGCTCTGTTTGCTCAGTGTGACTGCAGAGAAGACAACTCACGTCACCTCCCAAGCTATTAAGTGGGAGCCTCCTGGATGTTACTGGTTTCAGTACGGAAGTTTATAGGACATTTTCCTGCTCTTCAAGAATTCCTACCTGTTATTTTTCCTTTCGATTTTTTCCTTACAGGGACATTAACACTGTCCTCTCTTGTATCTTCTTGTCCAGCAGATGATTACATCTGAAAGAGAGGAAAGTCTCTAGCTCTTATCTATGGCAACAACACTTACAGGTTTAGAGGTCACAGCCCCAAAGAGCTATCAGGCATCATAGACATGGTTGCAACCAAGAATTGAGCATAACCATCATAGGCTGAATTAAAAGGTCTCCTGAGTTGCATAAAACACCTTAGAAAATGCCTTTCCCAAACCTCTGGACTTCCAGCAGTCAGGCCCAGAGAGTATCTAACCCTCTGGTACTTTCCAAGTAGGCTGAAGAGGCTCCTGCAGAAGCTGCCAGCTGCTCATTCAGCTCTCCCAGCTCATCTGCTGTGAGCCAAGTCCTCCATCCCAACACACAGAACTACTGGCAGCACTATTAGAAGCATGTAACATGACACTGAAAGTGACCAAATTCAGGACACCAACTTTGTCAACAGCCTACAGACCAGAGCTTCTCTGCTTGGTGACTCCAACAGATCAAACAGAAACCTGGCATCCAGCAGGACTCCCACACTATTCCCCACTCTGCTGCTGATTCACTTCTGCATCTCTTGTCCTACACCTTTACCTGGTGACATTATCCTAATACCTCACTGGGTGGAGCCAGGATTAGTCAGTGTTTGCTTGCACTCAGCAGTTAACTTGTCATGCTCTCACTGTGTTAGCCATTATTATCCCACTCTACTCTGTGCCTTATCCAGGCCTTCTGCCCAGCCCTACAGTCACTGGATGGAATTCTAAAGCCCTTTCCTCTTTTTCCTGTTTCACAGTGAGTGAGATGAATTCTGCAGAAGTGTCACCCAAACTGACACCACCCAGTATTTAGTGTATGGTGTTTCAGTACCAAGATAGCAATAAGACGAAAACTTGGAGACTCCCTGTAATTTTGCCTTCTAATCCTTGTCCCAGAGGAGCAGCTCTTGGTCAACACTGGCTAATGCAACATTGCCTATCATCACACTCTTGAACCCGTAGTTACTATCGATACACTGTCTTTCTTCTCTGTATGTGATTAGTTTCCCTTGGCTTTCACAAGTTCATCCAACCTAAGTTGTCTTGACTCTCAGCTTTTCTTTTTTCTTCTCAGTGGGATCTTCAGGAAGCGTTAACAAAGGCCTATTCTGACATTCCCAGTCACCTTTATAACAAATATACTGAGATGCACCTTTTTCCATCCCTCTTCTCCAGTCCATATATTACCAATTTTTTCCAGCATCTATGGCCTTAATATGGCCAATGTTGTATTTTGGATTTTTTATCCACACCACCCTACCTATCCTCTTTATTATCCATTCTGCTACCATTTTCTGTATCACTTTCCATTCATCCAGACTTCTGAAAATTACAGCACTGCTTCTCTAGTGACATTTTCAAATTCCTCTTTTTCTTCCTCTTAAAGGACTGATGCTTTATCTCAGCACTACTAATCCACCTGCTTTTCTTCTCTCCATACATATTGTCCTCCAACACTCTTTGAAAACAGATCTGTTGAGACCATCCTGCCTTGTCCAGCAATCCCTCTCCTACTCTGCTTTGATCTCACATTCGGGCAGCTTGTGCCCAGTTGCCAAATGCCACATTTCTCGGTTTATTTGCATATTCCTCAATATAAGTTCTCAGTTTGCACCACCAGTGAGTAGGTGAGATGAGCACAGTCCCCGACCTGAACCAGGGAAGGCATCTGCACAGCAACAGCGGACACTTCTCTGGGATGTGAGGAGCTTTATGGAGGTACTTTAGCAGCCAGTAAATCTGCGCCAGGCTCATTTAGCAGCTCCTCACAAACATCTCTGCTCCTTCTTCCCCAAAACTGCCCTTCCTTGTTGACTTGTGCAAAAGGCTGAACCTTTCTTCTGCAAAGTACTCTTGCAGTTAATATTAATAGGAAATCAACTGGTTCAAGGGACAGCTTAGGAATAATTAACACCTTCACTGTATTCACAGTAATACAAACAATGCCATCTGTGTCCTCTTTCTCCCACTCTTCTTTATTGTGAGGAGCAGCTCCTGTTAACACCTGCAAAACACACATTTTGTGGCCTGATCTTGTTCAGAGCCTCAGGCAGCACAGTCACAGGTAATAATGACATTTCCCAACAAAAGCCTGTCACCTACTGATGAGACAACAGTTTCACAGAAAAAACTGGGCATGATAACAATAAGGTTGCACAATAACCCAAAGAAAGATAGATCTGAATTGCCTCTGATTGCATTGATTTAATGATGCATGAAGGTTTTCCACAGGTGCTCCATAGTGTGCTCTTCCCCTCCTTGATTATTTTGACAATCCACAGAGAAAAAAAAAAAAGAGGTTAACTTTTCTGCAAAGGTAACACTTTCGGTCACAAGTTTACACCCTGTGAATAGTGTGTTTTCTGGGGGAACATTTCTGCCTTTCCAGTACAAAGAAATATGTAAAGATAGTATTTTCTGCTCTCTCTTTCCATCTTCTTAATCATGAAGTTTAACAGGAACCGACTGCACTTCACTATATAAAAGAGGCAGAATATGAGAACTGCTAATTTGTCTCTAAGTAATATCTGACTGTGAGAACTAGGAACTACAGAAGCAGACATTGACAAATACAGGGCACAGAGAGTCACATACAGTAGATTTTATTCTGCACTACTTTTGGCAGGTGAACTGCAGACATGTCTAGTGAGAAGGGATGTGTGGAGATTCCTATGATTATGTACGAACCGCACCATGAGTCCTACAGGCAAGAACCCTCTGCACCAGAGTTCTGCAGCCAAGAGGGTAAGGAGGCTTCACCAGGGCGTTTGGAAAGAGTATCCGATGGGGGTTGTGTGGCAAACTGTGATAGTTTGTTTCCAGCACATAACTGGCTAATACAGGGCCCAACTTTACCAGGACATGTTGGGTTTAGAAAGTGTCTGTGCCAGAATATAAAACCCAGGGTTGGGGTAAGCAAGCTGGTAGGATCTTCTAACAGAAACATCACTTAAAACAACAATAAATATTTTTGTCTGTTTAGTTAATAATTTTTCAAACAACACATGCTTTGTTGGAAAAGGAATTGCAGTTGTGTCTCTTACAATAATTTCAAATTCCTGATGAGCAGATGTTCAGCCAGCAATCTTTGTGGCTGGGCTGCCTTACTGAAATTGTCAACTAGTTTTTCAGAGGACTGGCCTTTCCCCAACCACTCCTGCTGATCAGAGCTGGCCTCCCTAAGTGACTCAGTTCTGCACCAGGCTCTATAGGGATGACCACGACTGAAGTGCTGACAATTCAGCTCAAAGACTGCAAGTGGGTGCTGACAGCTGCTGCTCTGCTGGGTTGGCTTTTCTCTCTGAAACCAGGCATTACTTTCACACCTACACAAGTATCTTACAGCACTCCTTTGTCTCCTGCCTGTTTGAGCCCACGCTCATTGAAAGACACACAGATATATTAGTGATTGTACCTTTGTTACCTCCCTGCTATTGAGGAAATTTACAGGACAGGACTGGAGGAAAAAAAACAGAATGGGAGGTCAGGTGGTGACTAATAAGGCTGGATATGTCAGAACTGGGCTTCTAAACCTGATACGTTTTTAGAGCATTTTACTCTGACCAGCTTTCTCTGTAAATATTTTTGTCTTCAAAGTCCTTTGTCACCTCTTTCTACACTCAGAAGAGCTTAGAACAGGTTGGGGAGAAAGTCTCAATTGTGAGCTACTCAGCCAGGGGACAGGCACCTCACACACCTAATGCTGAGCTGCAGTGTCTTGTCCTTGTGAAGGAAGCAGCTCCTTCACAAAAACACACTGAGTGGTAACTCGCTCATATTGAGCACATTCCTTTTATAGAACCTAAGGAAATTCTTCCGTTTTTATTTTTTCACATTTTTTCCCTCACAAATAACAACTCAAAAAACCTCCCCCAAAACCTTGCTCAAAGCCAAAAACCAAACACCTCACCACCACAAAGCCAAATGTCATTGTAAATCTCTACCACTTCTGGCAAGATATTCAAGAAAAAATTGGTAACTTTTTTCGAGTTTGCCGTTGTATTTTGTCTCACTGTGGAAAATTCCAGTTTTGTATCCCACTTTGTATCCCTGTGGGCTTGACCAAATTGGGCTTCTCATACAGACCATCCTCCTGCTCCAGTCCAGTCTGGTAGTTTGATACTGCATCCACGTCAGCTGGCTGGCTGGCTTTTTACATGAACTTATTTTCAATGTATTCATGAATGTATTTTTTTATACAGTCATTTATTTCACCTCAGGTAGGCTGATTGCATTCGTAATTTGTAAGATTAGTAAAAGAACTAAAAAAGATTGAGGTCTTTTAGTCACCAGCTTTCCTTCTCCCAAAACAAAAGGGGTGTTTTCCTAGAAAACATCAGACTGTGTACGAGGTTTTTGGGACCCAGAAGCTGTTTGCACTTTTTCATTTTGCCCTGCTTCTCTTTGCACAGGGGGTTACGAGTATCCTTCTCCCCCACCTTACTCCTACCGAGAAACAACCACCATTGAGCAACCAGGTAAGTGCCAGGGTTCTGCATTTCTGACAATATTCTGGTTCTGCATGCTAACAAAAGTGAAATGCTTTTAGTTTTAAAATCAACAGAGAAGATGGGAAGTTTCTGATCCAATAACAATTCAAGAAGCTTGAAAATTTTCCTAGAAATGTTGGAAGATAAACGGAGAGACTTTGACTTGGTTTTCCAGTATTAGTTCATCTAGAGAAGTACCCATTTAAAAACAAAAAAAAGAAGCTAGAAGCCAAGACTTTCAGAACAAATAATTTTATGTTCTGTGTCCCTGTTCTTGGCATCTTTATAGAAGTGAAGAAGCTCAAAGGAGATGCTGAGGAAAGGCTTCAAAAAATAATTATTAACATCTCATACAGGAGGAAAGAAAACATATACATTTTTAAAAATCCCTAAGACCAGAAGGCAATTAAACTCAAACATGCTATATCCTATCTAACAGATGATACCTTCCTACTTCTCAAGTTTTGCCTCAGGCTACAGTGTGAAGAGGTACCTAAACTTGTTTAGGATCATTAAAATGGTACTTTTCTTAATGAAAACATTTCTGAAAACATATTCTTCACATACCTACAAGGGCCATGCCTCTCAGGGAGGAGGACAATCAAGTTCAGACTGAAAAAAACATGAGGCAGAGACTTTACTAACTGGGGACAGCACCATCACCTGACTGATGACACTTGTATGTTAGAGTAGCTGCTTTGATCAATTTCTTATAACTACAATAAAAGTTGATACAGAAAGTCCTTCAAATCTCTTCTTCAGAAAAAACATACATTTTTATATTATTTTAAATACCAGAAGATAAGCTTCCAATGTCAGAGTACATCTGCCAGCAGGTGGTGGAGAATGCCTTCCTATGGGGATTCTCCCATAGGCAATTCCATGTATATGTCCTTACCCAAGTAAATAATGCTGCTTTTAGAAGCAACATATTGGGATAAACAGAACAGGCAATACAGTGGTCTTTATAAATATACCTGAAAACAACTCTAGTAATGTGGATGCTCCATTAAGCCATGTTAAAAACCTACATTCTCTGAGACTTTATATTTTGTGAAATATTTCTTGTGCTTCTAATTTTGCTGCTTCTCATTCCCACTTGTGCTCAAGTTTACTTGGTGTCTCAGCCCCCGATCATCGTAGCAGGGATCTTCTCCAGCAAACCAACATCCACAATATGTCCTTCCTGCCGTCAGCACATCACCACCCAGGTCACCTACAGACTGGGCAGGCTGTCCTACCTCCTGTGCACCAGCCTGTGTATGGTTGGGTAAGTTTTCATATATATTTTGCTGATTTAGAGAAGCAGAAGGTTAAAAGAGAGTAATTAAAAATAAAAGTTCTAGCTAGTGCTTATATAGGCAGTTTGCCCTTCTCTACTTGATAAGAAGTCATTCTGTCCATTCTAGATACAGTCATCATGGCTACAAGGGATCCAAAATTGCTAAATTTAACCCAGTATGTTATTACTTTCCAAAAGACAAGCAATAATTAGTACAATGTTGTCTGCTTCCCTACTGTAATTTAGAATCAGGTTCAGAATCAGATTAATGCACGTCAGCAGTGAAGAAGATTAATTTTTCGGAAGATACTTTAATAGACTTGGGAGAGAAGTGGATTCATGCAGTGAAAAGACAGATAGAATAAGGCAGGGAAAACACAGATGTGGCCAGCAGAAAGAAAAGCCAGTAAATCATTCCATGCATGTCCATCTCCCCTTTGGCTGTAGATGCTGTTTCGGATGCTGCTTCATACCTTTCTTTGTGAAGATCTTCAAGGACGCAGACCATTACTGCCCATACTGCCAGTTTCACATTTATAGATACAAAAGACTATAGAAGCAAAGTTTGTGCAACCAGATGTTGTAAAGTGTCCTTTCCCTGATGGCATCAAGTTGTACACATAAAACTACTGCTAGAAAACATACAGGAGTATGCTTAGGTTCTGCAACTTCCCTGTTGGTGAATCCACCTGGTAAACTCCAGTTTACCATCACATTTGGACTGACTTTAAAACAAAAAGCCTTGAAGACTAATTTACAGTGTGACTTGAATTATGCTATATTTGATTTGCTGCCTTGAGCTGTGAAGTTACCAGCTATTGAGTACTTCAGCACTACTGCTCCTCCTCCCAAAATCTCCAACTCAGCTGGACACAGACTCCTCTGGACCTTTCAACCCACCAGCAACCAAGAGTTTTGGACATGCACCTTTTAGAGAAGCACTTATTTTATGCACTGGAACTGACTGGTTAGGATTTCATTTCTCTCTGCTTTTCTTCATACAGGACCTACCCCTGCAGGGCTGTGGGTGGTACAGTGTAGCTGATTATTTATTAACAAAACACTAAGTTATGAAACTGTCTTTACTCTGTTATAGAAGAGGTAAGAAAATAAACCTTTTATTGTTAACAATACTAGCAAAACATCTCCTGTCTGCATTGCTTCCATGACCTGCTGCACCCAGAGCAGGGATGCAGGTCACACAGGGACACGCTGTTTACATTAACAAACTAAGATACAAAAGGCAAACATAATATGAGCGAGAAAAATTAGCAAACACAGTTTGAAAAAAGTCACCACAATCACAATACAAGGCCCTCATTTTACCTCTCTGCCTTCCCACTGCAGTGCATCATCTCCCAGTCCAGGACTTACCGGGTTTTAGACTTTATAGAGAGCTTTTGTCTCATCTAAAGTCACTTATCTTGTGAAATCAAATATCTGTAATTAGATGTCCAGAAGGTTCCTAGATCCTTCTCAGCATTGACAGCAGCTGCTGCTGCTTATTGCTGGCTGAAAAAAATAAACAGAAGAAGAGATGAATTCCCTGTATTTCCGTGTTTTAACATCATAAATACTTTCATGTTGGTACCATAATTGCTGTGGACAGGTGGGACGGTGGTAGCAGCACTGGGGCTGCTGCCCTACCCTGCTCCGGCCACGGGGGCTGCCGTACCGGGCACTTTTTAACTTCAAACCTTTCTTAGCCAAAACTTGGCCTGACGGTGTTTGATCAAACCCCTTGTTTCGGCCGTTTGGCCAATTTAAGCCGTGAACCGACCGTGCCCCTCAGCAGCTGTTCGGCAGCAGCGACTCCCGTCACCGCCCCCGCTGAGGGCGCTGAGGCCCCGCGGGCCCGCCCGGCACCGCCCCCTGGCGGGCACAGACAGCGCCGCCCGCCCTGAGCGGGGAGCGGGGCGGCAGCGGGACAGGGGACACGGGACAGGGAACGTGGGACAGGGGACACGGGGCAGGGAACGTGGGACAGGAGAGATAGGACAGGGACTGGGGCGGCACCCGGACAGGGGACATGGAACAAGGGACAGGAACAGGGGACACAGGGCAGGGACAGGCACCAGGACAGGGGACATCGCGCAGGGACGGGGACACGGGACACGGAAAAGCATCGGGAGAGGGACAGAGGACACGGGGCAGGGACTGTGACAGGGGACACGGGGGGAGGATCAGGGGACACCGGGCAGGGACAGGGACCGGGGCAGAGGACATGGGCCAGAACTGCCGTCTTTAGACCATAGAAACTCTAGTCTTCAGACTGTGAGACATAAAAAAAGCGCACTTGTACCAACGTAAGTAAAAACTGTTAAGCAACTATTTTCCCGTCCCTACATGACATGCAGAGCGAACACGCCCCAGCCTCCCCAATCCAGGCAATTCCCAGAGCAGCTGCCCCGGCTTTCACTCCGTACCAAGGTCAGTAATCCTCCCTCTGGTCACCCAACCTACTCTGACCTAATTGGAAATAATACCACAACCATTACCTTCACGGGCAGCCACACGGGTGTCTGCCCAACAGGTTTTGTACCAGTTCACATATTTTTTTAAGGTGTTGAGATTTTTCTCCATTTTAAAATCTGGCTGTGAAACAGCAAGATTTGCAATTAAGTAGTGGTAAATAATGCATCAAGTTGGTAACATTTACCGGGAAAGGTGCAAAACCCAAACCCATATGAATATACAAAGAAATTATATATACATGATTTAAGATGTGCATGAGGTATTTAACAAACGTAGTTAGGATATTTGTACACCACTATTTACGTGTACAGTAGTATGTAATAAAAAATAAAGGCCTCCAGCCACGGCCTGGAGGTTAGCAAATTTAATTTCCTGCTGTGCTTGGTGCACATCAAACGTCGACATCACCTGGGATAGAAAATAAGTTGAACACAGATTTGAAGCCAGATTCGGAAATACCACATTTTACTATTTTCCCTTTTTTTTTTGACCCTAAAGACCAGGCAGGTTTAAAAGCCAACAGTAAATGACACCTCATTGGTCACACACCAAACATCAACACTCTCCACCTCAATATCCAAATATTTTAGTTAAAGAAAAAATGAAGGTTCAAACCCTGGAAACTGAAATGCAAATCAGCATTTACCTTCCTACACTATGAACATCATTCCTGACATGCAACTTGTCTGAATTTCTCTGAATTTACCTTAGATCTAATCAAAATCGCCCTGACTTCTGAGCGACCCATTAACCATCACTCCCAATCTTTTCCAAAATAAAGGCACACGACACCAATGCAATGTTTATCCAGGCTATTTTATTTACAATATATACAGTTCCTACAGAAAACGATTTCTCACAGAGGATATTAAATAGCAAAACCACGGCGTAGCTTAGCTCTGGGCACTGCCGCCTGCAGCCAGCACGGCGCCCGCGGGACGGGCCGCTCCGAGCTCCGGTGGGATGCCGGCCGGGATGCCGGGGCGGGATGCTGGCACGTCAGCTCCGGAGGGGCAGCAGCTGAGGTAGATCCATATGCGGGAGGCACTCGCGCTCGGCCGGGCCCTCCGACGCGTCCCCTGCGGCAGCGCAGACTTGTCCTGGCGGTGCCACGCAAGCCTTGTCGTATAAGGGGTGTTTGAGCTGGCTGTCACTCTCTAGTCAGCAACTATGTCACTGGTGTGATTTGCTCAGATTTCACAGAATGCTTTGGACTCCTTTAGGACAAAAGGCACTATGTAAATCTACAGGAACAACGCTCGCATTTGCTAGGGAGAATTCAGATGGGCCATTAACATCACGTTGCTCTGATGCTGTGTACCATGAAATTACATCCTTATTGCTTAACACTTATATTACCATTAGCTTAATTTAATGCGTTCACTGTCTATTATCCAGATAATTCCAAAATCTGAATAAATAAGTGGAAAGCATGGCAATTCTGGAGACTGTGTTCTTGTAAATTTTTTAGAATGAACTAAACAAACATACTGCACCTGAGAAAACCTCCTGTCTTCCTCTTCTCTTCATAGGTGTGTTTCCATATTTGAATAACAAGTTACTTGTTATTTGTTACTTGTACTCCAAAAGAAATTTTTTCATAAAATCCTTCAGTTATTGAAAACTGCATATAAAATGCCTCAAAGTATCAACTTCTTCAAAATAGTGTGGGAATACCACAAATACTGCAGCACGTAAAATCTAGTCATCTAAAAACCAAAAGGCACCCAAAATCTACTTTGTTAGTGGCATTTTTTTCTGAAATAGGAAGGATTGTGATCTCTGAAGATACTCCCTAAAAGCTGCCAACATCCCATAAATTAATGTGAAAACAGTGGCATTCAGTAACAAGCTCAATTTTTTATCAGTCTACCACTAAATTCACAAAATATAATTAGGGCTTACTACTGCTGACCAGAGCCTCTGATTTCACAGAAATAGTCTGAAAACAAATCCTGACATTTACTGAAAGCCTGTAGAGACAACCCAAGTATCAGTAAAAATACCACTTGGATGGTGTAATTCTCACCAGCTTGATGGAAATACAAACCAAAGTAAAACTTTCTCCACTTAAGGCATGCCAGTCAAGCACTTCCCTCTATTGCTAACCTACACACTCAGAGACAAAAAATAGTAAAAACAACTAGTTTGCTTTGAATGCAAGATACAAACGAAAAAGAAAACGAAACATACCTAAAACTTGCACTTTCCATTTTGGTTATGAATACAGGGTGGGAGGGAATCTACTACTCTATGAAGAGACCTTACCTTTAGAGACTCCAGATTTCACTTTACACCATATATAATATTAGACTTGAGAATCTGGACCACAAAATTTTGTACAGGCAGACAGAGTCCAGTCTACCACAAAGACTCCACTACAAGCTTTACAAACAAACTAGTAAAATAATTTTTTCCATTTGTCTTATTTGTACATGGCTCCTTCCTGGAAAAACTTTTATTTGTTAAGCTCAAACGCAACTAGTTAGGAGGTAAAAAAACCAAAACCCAAAAAAACCTCCAAAACCCAAAACTATTAAACAGAAAACCCCACAAAGTTTCCCCAAAACAATCAATGGAGAATTATACAATTGTTAACACTTAAGGAAAAAACCACACCTTTAGTAAAATCTCATGAATGAAAACATTTCCCAAAACTCTATTTCCAAGGAGGAATCTTCTTCAATGTCCATGTCATCACTCATCAAAAAAAATTTTATAGAAAATTTTATTCAACATACAACATTTTCCAGCAAAAAAAGGCAATATACAGGAAGAGGAGTTGTACACTGCGGCTACAGAAACAAATAAAATACTGGAAAAGAATGTAAAATTAAGTGTGAATTGCTGATTCTATTTTTACTGCACTCAAAACTAGACACGCGGCTGGCATTAGCTCCAAAAGAAAAGGAAGCAGTCTGGGGACTGAAATAAAACTACACACAATGAATATCAACATCAGTGAAATTCACTTGCAGACTCACCCAATAAAATTAACCTCCAAGTGTTAAATTGTACATGTTCATTCATTAAATATACAATTTCTTTTTTCTTTTTTTTCATCTTTTTTCTTTTTTTTTCCTCCTTTTTTATACAAAGTCAACAGCTTACTAAACACTAGTGAGCATGCCCTCTGTGCTAAAAGGCTAGTTCTTGTGTTTTCCCCATCTCTTCCCATGGTAACTAAATTAATGATATTTATAATCTTTTCACTTGCTTTTGCCAACTTTTGAGTGTCATTCTATTTGCCAGAAGATGGCATAATAAATCACAACAGTATTTACCAATGGTTGAAAATTTAATAAAAAGACTCAAATATCTCTTTTTAGGACTCAGGGCATCCACTTGGCAAAACAGGATGCAAAGTATTGACTAAATTAAATGAAAACTAGTTTATTAAAAAAGATTCTATGAAGCTGGAGGAGACAAAAATCCCAAATAAGTGCCAACAATGTACACAATGAAGTAGAGATTGCTATTTATTGATGATGTGAGTTGTTTTTTTTTTTTTTTTGGATTTACAAATGCACAAAAATGTCATTTAAAGTATAACTGAAGGAAATAAATCTGATGTGAGTCTAAACATAAGACTTACTAGCTGCAGTGATGGTGACCACCACACCAGGAAGGGCAGCCAGTCAGCTTATGCCATCTATAAACGTACTACAGACAAATAATTTTGCCAATGTCAACTGTTCTACTAAACTCTTCCCTCATTATGCTGACAGACAATTGCCTTGCATTATGTTTACCATAAAATAACTCTCATTGGCATCCAAGCTTTTATAAAAACACCTTCATTTTGCTCAAAAAGGGCAGTCAATAGATACAGAGAAGCCAAACTGAACAGCCTCAACAAAATAAAATTAACATCAGCAGCAAATCCTCTTGCTGAAGACTTCAGATATAGTGCACGTGTACCAAAGTTCTACAGTTGTTAAAAAGGTGCACACACACACTTATTTTTGTCCCTTGCCTTGACAATCTGGTTAAGTAAGTCAGTTATGGATTTTAATAGCTTTTTCAAGGTAAGTGTAGCGACTTCTCTTTGGGGCTTTATTGAAATGGTCAAGCCCTAGCCATGGCCTTGGATGAGACATGTTGCCTAGAAAAGAAAAGAGAAAAAAAAATGAAGTTTTAAGACAAAATTGGAACATTTCTGTTACACAAACTTCTACTGTGTGCCCTGTTCATGGTTTCCTAGGAATCACAAGGGAGGGAAGGAGATTGCAGCCCCACAGCCAACAGGGTGCTTTCCTGACTACACTTCCCTTCCAACAACACATTTTACAGCTGTTTCTGGATCAGGTGACCAGTTTCTCTCTTCTTCAGTCACTTACAGGAGTTTACAGCAGTGAAGTGTGTGCTACTGTCATAACTTATGGCACATTGAAGCACTTCCACCAAAGTGCTGAGCCTCTTCTAAATAAGGAGGTTTCCGTCATCAAGACGTGACAACCCACAGCATTCATTCTATTTTAAGTCATCCATGCTGTATTAAGCTATTCCTACCACCTGCTTGAAGTGGGAATATTTGTTAAATTCGTGTAAAATGCAAAAATGCTAATTAAAAAAAACATATAACCGACTCTCTTCTTTATTTTCTGAGAAAAAAAATGTAGTCAGATAGCAAAGAAAACATACAGACTTTTTCACTTGCTCAACCCAATATGATTTATTCTACCACTAGTTTTCATGAAAAGCCACAGTCCACACACTTCTTGCAAATGGGAGAAATTCTCTTTTAAGATGTCCTTAATGCAGAGCATCAAATGTTCTTTGAAGTGAAATGATAAAGGCAGAAACTAAAGAGCCCCCAGCAAGGAAAGCACACTCCTACATTTAAAGCCATCAACTGCAATCACTAAAGCATAAAACACTTGGCCTTGTTGGTTTGCTTGCATCTGCATTTTTTGATATGTTTTCTTCAACCAATTTTTTTTTTAACATAATGGTCAATGTCAAATAAAAAGAGAACTGCCAATCTTACTGAAATTACTTGAATGTTTTTGAAGAAAGTCCTGCACGGTTAGTGCCTGCACAACCATTGCTATAGTGTACCTTTGCAAAAGCAGGGGGACACTATTCAAATCAGCTATGTCAATCAGACTGGAGAATGACAGAGCTTTGGCTCCATCAGTGCAGCATGTGTTAGATTTTGGTATTTGTAGAAATCAATTCTATCAAAATGTATTATATCAAAAGGGCAACTTCCTGTGAACTCTCAAATTAAACCCTTTCACTACAAAAAAACTACTGTTTTTTCACTACGAACAGTTCAAGTTCTCCCTTTTCCCCTTTCTGAAAAGTTCTGTACTTTTGACCTGGTTACCCGGTTAGTTTCTCATGTTGTTTTGCTCTGCTTTGCTCACAAAGTGCGACAGTTCGTCTCAGACTATTGCCTTTCCCTCCCCGACCCAAAAGAGATGATTACCAGAACACAATCAGGACTCTGCTCTGAGCACACAAGAAAGAGTTTATCTGTCCATGGAGCAATGTCCACCTCCGAGTGCATCATCCAGACCCTTCACAACTAGTGCTTTTAACTCACAAGGAAACAGATAATTTCATTATTTATATGCCTATGAAAACATATTCTCAGACTAACATATACACATAACACTGCTCAGTGTGCACACAAGTGTATAGCAATACTTGCTTAGTTCCTACATATAATGTAAGTCATGTACAAAGAACAAACTCTTTCTGCATCCTGAGTTGAAGATAAACACATTATAACCAACTGGCAAAGCATGTCAAAACAAAGTGAGGTTGTCTAACAACTTACCAGGTTGGGACTCAAAATCTTTCAAGTTCACTTCATACTCATCTTCATTGAGATATTGGTGTCGGCCCATCATTACAATGGCAAACTTAAACTGTGAAAAGAAATAAAGTTTTCAAGTCTGAGTTCATAGTCTAACTTGCAGCTGGTTATAAATACTATTTTTTAGGCATGAAAAAGGCCAATCCTGTTTAAAATCCTCATCAACTACCTGGATAATGGGAGAAAACAAATGCTGAGGAAATCATGACCCCACATCTGAAGTACTGTGCCCAGGTTCAGGCCCTCCAGGGAAAGAGAGATGGCAACAAACTGCACCAAGTGCAGCAACAGCCCAGTAAGACCATGAGAGAGGACTGAGGCTCTGGAAAATGGGTTTGTTTAGTCCACAGAAAAAAGGCTGACAGGGCATGGTACACAGAAGCAGACTCTCCTCAAAAAGCTGCACAGAGGTGACCATCACAAATTGCAAAATTAAACATTCTGATTACATGTAAGAAAAGAAAAAAGTCTTCACAATGACACTGGTAATGCTCTAAAACACAGTGTCACAGATGTGGCAGAATCCCCATCCTTGGGAGTTTACAAACTATAACAAGGTAAAACCCTGACTTTGAGCCAAGTTGTGATCTGAGCAGAGATGTGAAGTAGAGGTGGCCTCTAGAGGTCCTACACCAGCTACACTTTTCTGGGTCACTTTAATATTTTGCTGAGGACAGAAATACTACTCCTACCCATCCTACCTAATTACCCTTAGAAAAAGCATTGTTTCAGTCAATCAACTGTTCTATCAATCAATATCTACACTTCTCCCAAGTCTGTGGTTTTGCAGCTTATTAAAATAAACTCATTTAGGATCTACAGTTAGCAGTAAAAAGTCTCCTAACTTGAAAATAATTACCTTTTCAAATTCTTTTTCTTGTATGTCCAGCATTGTCTGAATCCGTTTCATAACCTCTCTGAAGTGTTCACCCTAATAATTACAATATTTTTAATGTCAAAAAAATATAGGATAAAAAAGGGAAGCTGTTAATATTCCCTGCTCCAACCTTAATTGAAATACACTGTCTTAATCTGTTATTTATAAAGTTACCCAAGTGTCAACATCATTCACCACAATATGGAACAACAGCAAGCAACTTGCTGTAAGTTCAGCAACTTGAATTAAAAACTTAGCTTTTAACTTTTTAACTTGCTGTCTGTCTAAACTGCCAAAAAAAGCAACAGATACCATCAACTTTAAGATGAATAATATGTATCAACTGTTATACACAAGGAAATGCAGTGCAAATGAGTTCCACCAGAAATCACCACACAAGTTTTACTACACAGTAATCAAAAATATGGAAATTAGCAAAATTCTATGAGGTAGAGATGTGGATGCATTTCTCATTGCTAAATTTTTAAAGGTAGGTAATTTTCATACAAACTAACACACATGAACCAGAAAAGGTTTAGAAGCAAATGGTCAACTGCCCCCAGAAATACACTTTGATACTAAAAGAATCAGTGTGACATTTGGCCAGAGCAGTACCACAGAAAATCCTGAGAATTTAAATTAAGCTTTCAAAATTAGCTTTCACTCTTGTATTAACTTCCAGCCCTAGAAGATAAAGCACATCAAATTACAGACGTTATGAAATGCAAAGTCAACTCAGAAAGCAAACTCATTTTCCTTAATCACATGTCTCAGTAAGAAGCTGAGCAACCATGGGCTGGCATCTTCTGTCAATAAGTGTGCACCACAATTACTAAAGTGGTATTAGAAATAGGGTTCTAGGTTTGTTGGGGGGTTCTCCAGGGGGCTGGGGAAGAGGGTAGCACAGATTTGACAGCATTAAAAGTTCTTGGCTGATGTCAAATACATACTTTCTGGATATTGCATGGGCTCTCTGAAACACTAAACAATCTGTATATGCAAGAGGGAACTGAGATGTAAATGATTTAACTGTAAAAAGGCAGAGACAGGACAAAACTTTTTATACAGAAATTGTATTTTCCCACACACTTGTTATACTAATTCATTTCTTTGACTGTACTTTTAACAAAATATCATCAGTATAATCCCACAGGGAGAAAAAGGGAAGCATATGGTACCTGGTGTATCCTCAGCAAGAATGGAATTCCAAATGTCCCAAAAACCTCTTTGTGGAAATGTGCCACTGTGATTAGCATCTCATTTTCTTTATCTATATCTACCTGGTCCAGAGGAATTTCCTAGATCCAGACACAGAATTAGGACTGCAATCAACTAAACTTCCCCCAAAAGTACCTCATTAAAGAACTAAAACCACTATTGATGCACTGTTTTTGATGTAAAACAATTCTATTTAAAAACAATTAAAAGAACTATGTTGTTTGACAGTCTTTATACAAAAGTCCTCATTACAATCTACATTGGAAACATTTTTTTAAATTTCTTAACTTTGAAGCAAATTAACAGATATGAATGATGAAATGTTTAGAAAAAAAAAATCACACAGACAGGATCAAAATTTGCCTCAGAAGCTCAAACTTAATAGAAAAGGAAACAAAGAGTTCTAGAATACTTAAGTTTAAAGTATGAAATGGGTTCTAAACATAAACATTTATATCATGAGCCCTCAAACAATGGAATTATTGCCAAGATGGCAAATGTTCTATAGACATTGTTATAATAAACATATATAAAAAATTTAAAGAAAGAAATCATTACAGGGAAGCAGACAGAAAAAAGGAGGATCCTTTTAGAAGGACTACCTTTAAAACCATGTAATACTGCATCACAGTATTTGAAAATCAGAATCCAGTAAAAGAGAATTATCACCTGAGAGAGTTTTAAAGTTCCTTAAGAGAAGCAGTATTTACCTCTATTCGAAACGTTCGACTTGTTGCAGGTGACAAACACTCTAACAGCTCATCTTCCTGATGGACACCAATTATTTTGTAACTTACAATTTCTAGCAGCCTTAAAAATAAACAAACAGCAAAAGCATTTTTAAAAAGTAAATTAAAAAAAATCAATGCCACATTTCTTTCTCAAACCCTGAGAATTATTAGTGTACTCAGGATGTAAACTGATGCTACTATTGTATTTTTAAAACTTTAAATTCAGTCTTCAGTAAAAATTAAGTGGTAAAGCTACAAGAGGTTAAATTACTTGTGGCTCATGGCCAGTATGGGCCATTACAAAACAAGCTTTCTAATATAGACTATTTTAAAAATTCTCTTTACATGACCTCACTTTTAACTTCTGTAACTCGAACAGTATGAAATGCTTGAATTGGAAACAATTATTAAATTGTGAGTTAACAAATGCAATTGATGAAATTTATACATCTCAGGGATTCAACTTTATGAAATACAAAATAAATAATTGTATAAAATTCATATTCATAGATAATAAAAAGTCTTTTTGACAGTGGGAATCAGGAAGCTTTTTATTTTTAACACAGTATCAGACTTAATTTGATAAAAATGGTTTCTACAGTATTTTAAGTATTATGGATACTATTCCGCATAAAATCCACATGATCACATAAAAGAAATCAAAATCCTCCAGCTTTACCTTAATTTCCCTGAACCTTTTTCAGAGAGTTCTACAACTTTTTTACATTCTTCTAACAGGTCCCGCACACACCCATGCTTATCTGGATATACTGTTATTTCCTGTGGAATTTGAAACACAAAAATCGTCTAGAAAATATGAAAATGTAAACAACCACACTAAAGCACAGAACACAACAGAGTCTTCTCTTTACCTAAAACTCATTTTTAAAAGACAATAAATACTAAAGTCAACACCTATGTTATCTTCAAAATTGTTTTTAAAAGACACAATCTTTACTTTTTTTTCTTTGTGCTTGTTGTTGTTGTTATTGTTTGGTTAAGGTTTTTTTACCAAGGTACAACTTTGTAATAATTTTGTGTTATTCAGGGATAGAAGGTGTGACCCATAACCACAGCCATCCCAGCTTTGACTGAGAAACAACAGCACGTGCTTCACTCACCTCTTCCCTAAACTGGCTATTTAGCCATATGCATTTAAAACTTCTTCTGTTTTCAAAATCAGTTATTTTCATTTTGAGCTTAAGAAAGAAAAGAAAAACACTTTAAGTATACTTTGAATAGGGCAAAATGAATATTTTTTAACTCACATCAATAAAAATAAGACTCTTACCTGTTGATAGTAAAGTTTTTTTGGTTGCCTAGGCTTGAAGAACTGCAGAAGATCTCTTAAAGTACCTTCATAATTATGTCTAAGAGGATTACCTGGGCCATCCCTATAACTACAGAAGGAAAGAGGAAAAACATGAATGCTTTTACAATCCCATCTCTCCAAAATCTTTCACTGCTCAGTAAATTAAAGTACCAAGAACACTTATTACTGGCTTCCAGTTTCACATAATTGCTACCACAGCCTAAGCAGCACAACAGAGCTTTAGTGATCTTTAAACACAGCTGAGCTGTGGGAACAGAAAATCCATTCACCGTGTGTGTTAACTCTCTTGGATGTTTGCAAGCTCACCATCGGTGCTGCAGGGTGGCAGACCTGCATTCCTCTGAAATTACTGGTATAGCAGCATATGCTTTAGATTGTGAAAGGTTAATTTGTGGATCCAAATGACAGCAAATTCCACGGTGACCACAGCACTGTAAACTACAAAGAGGTACTCAAATTCCAAGTCTCATTGATGATGAAGGGAGATACCCTCAAGTACCTAAAGAGTGATCTACATTTACATGAATACAAAAATATAAGTTTTGTGGGTGCACTATTCCTGCACCACATACAGAGAAATACAAATACACTGTCTTCTGCTAGTTTTATACAGAATCAAATCTAGTTTTACATAACCATGCCTAAGGACACCACTTTAATAAGAATTATCCATTTGAACATCTGTGAATTTGTTAGATCATTGCCATCTTCATAAAACCTCATTTGCAGACTTTGAGGGAGGAGGGGGGCTATCAGTGAAGTATCTTCTGCATTTTAACATGTGAAATCAGCAGAACTACTGGTTTTATGTGCACTTGTTTCTGGTCTTCTCCACTCTAGAAATCTGCATTCACTGAAACAGCACTTGCATTAGCTTAGTAATTTATCCCATAGCGTAAAGCTTTGAAGTAATAAATGATTTTTTTCAATGACAATTCTAGAACTCTTCTATAACATCCAAGTCTTCGAGGCTCTAGAGCCAGATATTGAATATTCAAACTAACTGTGTCACCTGCTGTGCTTGCCAGAACACCAACATCTCACAGATAAAGAATTAGTTAACAACCTAGAAAAGGCTAAAGAGTAACTGCTACCTTCCTATATTTGGGCTTAAGGCTAGGTTAGACATAGAACACTATGGAATTCATCTTACCCCTGGGACTTGAAAAATTGTAATAGCATTGGATCCGTGTTAAGTCTTTGCGCGACTGTCTTTGCAACCTGAAAATAAAATTTTGGTAAGTTCTGAATTATTTCAATCGGTCATGACATTGCTCCACAGTCATACAGTCAATTCATTCCATAAATTCCCTAACAAGAACATCATGCTACTGAAGTTCTGAGAGAAACCTACTGTCTACCTCCTCAAGACTAAGTAAACTAGTATTGTCAGCTTCTGACACAAAATAAGATTAAGAAAAAAATTAGGAAACTTGTTTCATTATGATAAATCACTGTCAGCAAAAGGCCACAAAATCCACAATAGCTCTATTCCTCTTTTGCTTGTTTGGTTGATTTTGTTGTTTGGTTGCTTTTTGCTGTTGGTTTGTTTCATTGTTTTGGGGTTTTTTAATTATAGCATTATTAGGGAAATAAGTAAGACTCACTCTTTGAAGATTCCCACTCCTTTAATTCACTCCAACTGAGTTAACTTGCTGGGTAATATCACCACATTATTCCCACGAGTGTATTTCATGGCACTGCCTCACTGAAGGCATGGGCATTGGGCATTCTCTGTGTATTTTTGCCTTACCAAAAACCCCAAACTATAAAGACCTTACACTTCGAGTGGAAAGAAAACAAGAGAGGACAATTGGCTGAAAAGCAGATGGTGAGAACAGGATAGGAAAAGTCATCCCTGACTTTCCCTGTGTAGGCAGGTGCTTGAAGTTTTTGCCTTCAGTGACAGAAAAACTGTCTGGTTTTAAGTGATCACTTTGACACTGAGAAAAGTAACTGCAGGAGAACTGTGGGGAGCCAAATCTACTCAGGCTTTTAACCTACCAACTTAATCTAATTTTTTTAAGTTTCTATGTCCAGTTTTCCTCATCCAAACACCCCATGTCACTGTTTATGAACACAACAGGCTTGATCTGTTAGTGTCACTGAGCATTAAACTGCATTGTGTGAAGAAATCAATACAGTTTGGTCTGCAAAATGAATATTGTTGGTGATACTACAAGTACAAAATAGGTATCAGTAGATTCCCAATGTATTTTCCTGTTAACAGCTAAGTAATTTAAGGAAATTTTGCATGTCACTTTGAAAGCAAATGCATAAATTCAGTGGAATATCATTTCCCTGATAGAGCAGAATGGCCTACCAAGAATCCTATTATCAAATAACTCATTATTAATAAACCCAAGGAATTTAGAGTATTTTCTCCTCACAAGCCTTAATGTCTTCCTTAAATTTTTCATTAGCACAATGCAAAAAGTCTACAGGAACAGATCTACTTTTTTCTAAAAGTATGTACTTGTTAAGTAGTGCAAAAGTTACTTTCAGAACAAGGAGATAAAAGTAGAAAAACAGGACACGTGCCTGAAAGTAATTCATCCTATTGGATAAAGTAACAACAAAGCCTGGGTCATTGGGGATGGTTTTATCACAGAAAATGACATCCACACGATGATAGAGGTCTCGGAAGTATTCCTTAGCTGTTGGTAGCTCGCTGTTATCATTTTCTGGGTCATCCCTACAAGAGCAAACAAATGATAACACCATTACATATCACACTGTTACATACACAAATGGTTTGGGCTTTTAAAAGCATGTTCTACAGTAAGTCAGCAACAACTGAGAGATACAGAAATGAAGTTTAGAAACCTTCTTCTAGAGAGCCACCACTTGTACACAGTAGAACTAATGCAGTCAGTAGTGACCCAGAGCCCTGTGCAGTGCAAGGCCCAACGCCCTCGTCTGCTGCCCTCGCTCTCTTGGCAGTCTGGCCATACCCTGGATCCTGTGGTTCCACAGCACTATTCCAGCAGGAGCCATCCCTCCCTCCCACCCTGGCACATCACTGCATGTCTGGATTAACTCTGCACAGCTTTCCATATACCCCTGTACCAACTGCTTTGCACAGAGGCCATATGTACACAGCATTCCTTGGCCTGCAGAAGCAGAGCAGTGGGAACAGAAGTTGGTTTGGGTCACTCCTGACTGGTACCCCAACTTCTCAGCAGAGAAATAGCACCAGGGTACAAGCTGTGCACTTACCCAGGAGTCAGCAGCCAGCCAAGGGTGCATAACACCAACTGGGTCAACTGGGAATGCGAGTTCCAAGGCATGACATGAGAAATACATTCATCTCACATAATCTGGGGTAAGAGTGCTGAAGATAGACTAGCTGGCTTCCACCCACTGTCAGCCCATGGAGAGAAACACAGCAACACAGTTGGGTGTGACCATCAGGAGTGAGAGCATAGAAATGCTGATTTATAACCCTGACAAGCTTATGAAAGATCCCTTTAATGGATACAAGATGCAGGAGTTCCCCTTCTGCCTTGGAGAAAACTGCAGCTGAAGCACCAGTACACCTATGAGTTGCAGATGCTCAGGCAAACTGGGAGCATCTCATCACTGCACATCAGTACACCAGTAAGGAGCTTACTGTGAGCATAAGTAAAAGGGAAAAAGGGAAAGCAATCTAGTTCAGTTCTAGGCTGAAAGGTACTTGAAGTCAAGAGCCTTGTACTCATGGCTCAGGCCATGGTACTGAGCTCAAGATGTGAAATGCTGGAAGGCTCTTCAGTGTCTGAGTTACAGTGACTCCAATAAAAAGCTGCACAAATCAGATGCACTGCTGAGCCATTCTCTGCTAATGTTAGGACCTATTTTGGATTATGAGTTTCCTAAACTAGGAGGAAACCTTCTTTTCCTTAAATAATGTAGCATGTAATAATTAAAATACTACCAATATTTTTTCATTTCCCCTTCGAATAAACAAATGAGAACTGCTAAGAATATGTTTCTACTGTTTGAACATAATACCTTGCACTTGATAAAAACGTTAGGTTAAAGGAAGTTCAGCTTTTTTAGTGAATCAAGTGATTTAATTGCAATGATAAGGTGCCCCTTTAAAATACATACTTCTGAAACACTATGATGTCACCATCCATGAGTTCATCAAGAGCTTTATCAAGAGATACATCATAGTCTTGAATCCTTTCTGTTAAATTGGGTTTAACTTCCTGCAATAAAACCCCAAAATTATTGATCACAGAATAACAAAAGACAAAAATAAAGATTACAATAGTGAAGAAATCATCAGATAAGGCAACATGTATCTTCTTTCAACTGAAACAGACCTATCTCTCTCTATATATATAAACACAAACTTAATTAGGGTCCAGATAGATCTAATTGCTATTTATAAAGCTGGCTGCTCATTTTTACCATTGAAGCTCACTCAAGTTATCTTAATTTTCAGAAGTATTTTATCATTATCTTGTTAGTACTGAAAGTTTTTGAAAATTCAAGAGATTAATATTCTAGTGATTCCATTTCCATGAAGCTTGGAGAACAGTGATTATGCTCACTTATTTTAGTAGTACAGAACTTTTGTACAACAATTCACTTGTCTTTAACGTAAGTTAAAAAAATGAAAACCCCTACAAAACCATAATGAAACTGCATGTATTACCAACTAGCTATATGCATAGTATATATTTATACTTGTGGGCCGATGTTTTAGGATAAAGGCAACTGTCTAAGCAAACTGGAATCAAACTGTAACCCTGTCAGTCTAGCAGAAGTACCTGACAGTTTTACTCTTTAGGATGGCAGTGTGTGTGCTGCCCTGGAACCACCAGAGAGAGCAGCAGGACTGCTAACAAACTTTGCAATAAAAAAACAATTCCTTGTTCTTACTCTAGCCAGGACTTGCCTTGGCAAGATCTGCTTCTTCACACTCAATAAATGCAGCAGTTATGAGGATTTACTACTTGAGTGTTTAGGCAGAAATACATCAGCAGACTAAGGATTTTGTTTGCTGACTTCTGACTTAGGAAAGGAAGGAGAAGATGCAGCATTTTCTCAACTCCACTGTCTAATGGTCAATGTCAGCAACATTAGCTCCTCTAACATGGCAACATAGATTTAGTGCAACAGAACTGCTCATGTAGGACTTCCTGGAGATATTTTTTTGGTTTTAAAGCCTCACACTTCAAAACAGATTTAATATTAAACTGAAGTTAACTATCTGCTGCTACTCTCTTGCACACTGTAGACTTCAAAGCTACAGGTTACAGTGCTGAAGATTTATAAATTACCACTGTTACAAACAACTTTTTTAAATGAATAAAGCCTATTTTTCTTCATTTATATCATGTAAAATACAAAAAAGTTAGAAAAAGTCTATCATTCCAAACCTCATAGAGGATAAGGTTAGTTTCTTGTGGAAATCCTGCTCTCTCACACATAACTGGAAGCAAGTCACCTATTGGGGAAAAAAAGGAACGTGAAATGCATTGCACTTACTAGTACTGAGACCAACCACAGAAAGGAGAGCGCCTGTTTTTCTACCCTGGAGAGACAGTTTTTCAATGCCTAAGAAGGAGAGCCTTCTTGGTTAAAGCTTCCCTTGTTGACATTCAACCCAGAGACATACTTTAAGGTTTCCTTCCACTTCATTTGAACAATAAAAATACATGTAAGGCCATTGAAAATCCAAGAGATGAAATAACACTACCCCTTCCCCAGAGAAAAGGTTTAATATCTTTAAAAAAAAATACATTACGACAGCTAAAGTACAAAACTAGAAAACATGTTCAAGTCAACAAAATGAGACACTCAATGAAAAATTAAAGTTAAAAAGCCCCCCTGTAACCATAATTTAACCGACCACCAACAGTGATTTAAGGCAACACACTCAGTCCTGCAGAAAGTGCCACTGACAAAGCACAGGGAAGAAAACTGTCAGGTGCTGGGTGAAATAAGAATTTGTTTCCGTAGTGTACCTTTAGTTTCAGTGACAGAAACATTACTAAAGGAAAACAAAAAGTATGTGCAACCTCCTGTCTTTAAAAACTTGCCATTTTAACAATGAAACTGAATTTCAGAACTCACGTATTTTACAGGATATAGGGGTGTAGATATGTCCACAATAATTCAAACTCCGAGTCTTCGGATCATACATCTTCAGAAACAACATTACATCATCTACAAATTAAGAAACGAGATTTAATTTTAAGGAAGGCTTGGGGAGGGGGCCTGGGAAGGAGATATTTTTCTTTAGAAAGATAGTTTTCTTTAAACAGTAACCAATAGGTGTCTTTGATTCATTAATTTGATGCCCTTAAAAACATATACATTTTTTCAGTGAGTTTAAAACCACACAAAGCGTCTCTTACACTTCAAAGAGATGAAGGAAAAATCGCATGATAAAAACTAATTTTAGCACTATAGTAGTTTGATGGACACATCAACATTATTGGAAAAAAAGGACTGTACAATGTTTTTGGAGATACACCCAAGATAAAAGTATTTCGTATTTAGGAAAGGTTTAGCCCATATGCTTACGATCTTTATCAAACTTGGGTAATGTTGCTCCAGTAGCAGCCATCTCTGGATCTACTGTTTCCAAAAATATTGTCCATGGATTCTCATTGTCACTGAGCTCAATCATCTATGTAGAAAAATGTGAAAGAAAAAAAAAAGTCTCTGGAGAACACAGTACAAACTGATATCTGCATTGTAATCAGATATAAGAACTTTATGACATTGTATGAGTGGGAGAGTTTTGGGGTTTTTTAAGTTGCATTAAAGGCAGTTTATGAAGTTGACTAAGAAAAACAAATGCAGATAAACAACCACCCAAAAGTTAAACGAAGCACTAAAGAATGGTTTTATTAAAATGAACCCACTTCTTTTCATTTCAAAACATACCTATAGCTACCTTTTTATGACAAGAACATTATTTAATTTAGAAGTTTAACACGACAGTGACAGGACAGAAACCAAACACTGTTTTCTGTGATATTTAGACACAGTGTTTTACATTTTAAGCAACACATTTCATTAAGTCCAGCTTTTTTTTTCCCAAATAATGTAGGACTCAAAAAAAACATTTTTGTTTTAAATCTGACATAAAAAAATCATGATCACACTTTTTTTCATGGAAGAAAAATCACACACCACACTCCTGCTTCCTATCCTAATTAATCCACTTCACCAGATACTGTGAAATTAATTTTAAATTAAAATCCCGATAAAACTGATATCCTAAACTTAGGTATGCTTAAAGAGAACTAGAAATCATGGATGATGCACAGAAATAGTGTCCTCTGTCAATGACTGTTTACCGTTTTATTGCCATCTGCTTCATTATCTAACATTGCAGGTCTTTTTGTTCCATTACTTCGAGCTTGCATTGGCCATAATCTGATTTGATCCTGGGGAAATCCCTAAAATAAATAAAACATGTGACAGGAAACTAAAACAAAACAAGGAAAAAAAGGTCTAAATTATGACTGCTGTCAATACCTGGAGAAGATAAGGGCTATGAAGCAACCATAATATCATCAAATGAATCCATACAGATATTGAGCTACAGAAAACTTACCATCGTTTGAGAGAGGTTTTGAACAAATTCTGTAAGTGTGGAGTTTTTTAATACTTTGAAAACAGTGTATTTCACTTTTTCTTCGTCATACATATCATTGCCTTGGTGACCACAGAACTGATCCTCTGCCACTATCTGAAAAATGACATTTAAAGGTTACTATTCCTATTCGCTCAGCTGCACCACAAAATACCTTCTCATGACACTTTACTATGCAATCTCACTGGCACTCTGGTGGTGGCATGGTGGTGGCACCATGCTAGCACTATTTGTGTTTGCATGAAGGAAATTTGCAGGCATACAGATTATAATTAAATTTAAAAATTGTGATTGATAGTCACATCAGTACAAGTAATTAAAACACATTAATTCTTACAGATTCCAAACAACTAAAAATCAGTTGTGCTTAGATCCTGGTCTTGGAAACATGTCCTCTAACAATCTTGGCACTTAGAGGAAAAAAAAGGCTACATAATTATTTTACTGGTGCAATGCAAGGAGGTTGCCTAAACCTTCTCCTGTACTTTCCACAGCTCCCCTGCATTCTTTGAACAGAAACACAAACAGTGCAACACTGCCAATCTTCCCACTGGAAACAGCTCTAGTGCAAATGCAGTGCAGAACAAGATAAACTTCACCAATGCCTCCACTTACGAACACCAGAAAGGAGACGCAAGGAAACACGCAGGCAAATGGAAAATGGGTTCTATTTTCCTGTGCCAGATGGGCTCTGGAAAGAGCCATAAACAGGGTTCCTTAAGGCAATTCATAACAATCTAGTCCATCTGGCTTTTCCAAAAAGATAATTGCAAATATAAGCACTCTCTCCTTCTACTTCTACTTGATGAGCTCTGTTTGGCAGAAGTCCAGGCTTGCAGCCTATGGCTAGATACATTCTAATTTTAGAAAATAATTCCTGAAGGAGATAAGAGTGCAGTAGCAGGGCAGGCATTTGAAATAACCTGGTCCTTTTCCTTTCACCTGAACTTCCTACCTTTATTCACCAGCACACAAATTCTAAAGAAAACAGAAATGTCTATAACATATAGTATTGCGTACTTCATTAGAATTTGTTGCATAAGTACATACATTTACTAAACTAAAGTAATCATCGTTTCACTTCAATGCTACTTCAGAACACAAATTAATAAAAAATTCAGAATTAAAAAAAAGAAATCAAGGTTTGCCTTGAGTGGCTCAAAATTCTGAATTTTCGTGGTAAGGGAGTTGCAACTTAATCTGTTTCAAAAGCTGACCTGCACTTGCATGTAGAGATGAGCTTCCTGCCTCTCCTTCCTCTTCTGAGCTTCTATCCTTTTCTCTTCTTGTAGCCTTTCTACAAGTTGCTGAGGAATATCATGGTCGGTGACAGGCTGCAAAACTTCACCTACAAAGTAGATTTTATTATGTCATTTCAAGATTTACATCAAACAGCATTTTTTTTAATACACACTTGATTTTTCTCCGATTTAAAGTCAAAAACAGCTTTCTTCATCTTATAATTAAAAATATGGTTTGATATAATCATGCTTTGGCAAAAAAAGCTTTTTCTATCCCAAGCCAAAATTCACTACTTCCATAAAATATGTATCATAGACTTCTGAATTAAACATTCAGTTCAGAATTAAAAAAATTATCACCGCTCCATTTTTATAGCACACATATACCTACATATTTATAATCAATTTGATTTAGATTCCATTACTAAATTTAGCTCACTAAGTTTTACACCCTATCAAACTACTAAGATTGAAGCATTTTGCCTCAGTTTGCCAGAAGACAACAACACTAGATTAGCACACACTTTCCAAAAGTGAGCGAAAGGCTGGGTGATCCCATGGGATCTATGCATTCCAATGCTAACTCACAAACTCCCTTTGTACAGGAGGACTGTCAGCAGTTCAGAAGTGAACTGCAGCCCTAAATGCCTGTCAGTAAGTGCACCTTTGAGCACACAGGACACGTACTCAGTTTGGACTCCCTGATGTACACCAGCATGTAGGCGTTGGTGCAGTGCCGTACGGACAAGTCGTCGTCGTGACCCCCATAGTTGTGTTCAATCGCTTCTTCCTTTGTGCATCTCGACACAACATCGTCATCAAACTTACACCACTACAGAGAAAATTTTATAGAATAATTTTACACATAAAATCATGCTCTTGAGTGATAAATTAATACTATTTCTGGCGCATCTTTCGGCTCTTTGAAGTAAACTGAAATTACTCTTCAGGCAGCATGGCTTTTGAAAAAAATCTAGTTCGGTATAATTTGTGCTACCTGCTACTTGTGCTCAGCATAAGGAACTCCATAAATACCAAGCCTTTACTGAAGTATTTGAGCATTTTATCCTGAATATCAAAAGCACAATAATTATTCAAAGAAGCTTTTCTTGAGACTGTTACTCAAATATCTAGTACTCCTGTACAAAACAGAAAATTGACTTTGTAAGCAAACTGACCTTATTTGTTGTAAAATAAAATAAAAAGCAGTGATGCACAAGACATCTAGTAATTATTTGTATATTTAGAGCAATTTACATCAAATTTTAAATTAAAACAAGTCAATTAAGAACAAATGACAAACAGCAACAAATTCACAGTAAAATATGACTTCTACTTTTACTGTGAACAGTAATGCACACACAAAATCAGTCAACTCAAGGAAAGAAGCACCTGACCTACAAATGTCTGATCCAATCAGTCACCTAAACCTGCAACAGTGGGACATGCAAACATGCTGAACTTCTGAGTCACAGAAACACTTCAAATTTGCTTCAGCAAAGTCAGTAAAAAAAATAGCTGGATAAAACTTGTTTGCAGAAGAACTTCAACACATACACACAAATGAAGGGATTCCCTTAGTAAAAAGTCTTTTGCTAAAGGTCAAGTCTGTCAGCAGATATGTTTTAGAGTACAAAAATACCAAAAGATTTGTCCATTATGAAAACTCCACATCTTTGCAACACACACGTGTTTAGGTGCTTTTCAATACTCACTTTGCCATCGCCCTTTGGATTTAAGTAAACAACGTAATGTCCACCATGGTTATCTCCACTGTGTACTAGAACTGCGTGGAGAATGTAATTTGCAGGATCTTTAGGATCTGTTTTTTGCAAAAACTCATCTAGTGGCAACTGTTCAGGAAATTCAAACCTAGTTTGAAAAGAATTAAGACAATTGTATTTGTAGCTAAAACAGACATGCAGAATTATATGTACTCCTAAAGCAAGTTCTAAAACTTGAACACATTACTGTTATAATGCTATTTCTACCCAGGACATACTGCATAGAGTGGCAGAATTTATACTGTTTTAATATGGAATAGTCTTTGGAAGCACCTCTGGAAAAGTATGCCCTTCGGTAACAAGGGTAAGAGCACTTTAACTGAAATAGGGCTGGTTTGGATTCATTGCCAAGGTAAAAGCTTTAAAATCTGTTATTTTCTAGTAGACAAATACAGCATTTCTAGCACAGGTACCACTGGACTAGAATATTATTTTGAATGCCTTGCAGCTGCTGCAGTCTCACCTTGGTGAGGCTGAAATCACTGCAATACGATTTAGTTTATAACCAACAATGTGTGTCCTTGAGAAATTACCAGTCTCTACTTACAGGGAGGGGGCAAATGGCTCTCCCTCCATCTATGGAAAACAGTTGGAGGGAAAGCAGATAACTACTTAATTCATCCTGTTTTTGTGGCAGCCTATTCACACCAACACAAATAACGTAACACAAAGTGTTAAAAGATGCAGTCATTTGTTTAATAGTCAAAACTACTACAAATTACTAAGTATTCAATTTGTCATTCAGAACCTTAATATTCAAGCAGTGCACCTTTTGGGGACCTCCACTCCGTGTGACTGCACACATCTGCCTCTCAGAGTTTGGCAAATGATGTTTGGTAAAATACATTCACAGGTCTAAATTCTAAAATACAAAAAACCCCCAACCAACTCACAAAAAACCCCAAGCAACCAACTTACCTATCATTTATCTTGATGTTTTGGTCAGTCTGAGGATCATACATAAACCTCATGAGCTGTAGGTGTAATACTGGTGGCAATGTTAGGAACTTCACACCTTTCTCTGCCTCCTAGAGATTTTAAAGGAAATAGAGGGTTGAAATTGGAAGATTTTTAGCAATTCAAAATACTTGTTTGCTGCAGACATTCTTCTTATGGACTTTTATAGGCTTGGCAACACAATGTACACCAGCACCAAGGAATGGTTCAACACTTGTGTGCAAGTCAGCTGTCCTAAAGCTGCACAAACCTTCCCAGGAACACAAGAACTCTGGCCTAAATTTAAATTAACTTTCATACAAGCACATGTGGACATCTCATCACATTAAGAGCAAGTTACCTGTATAAATAAAATTAAAAGAGAATATGGAGGCAAAAACTCATTTTGATCAATTAAGAATTTCATGTTCACTGTATCCTGCCAACAAGTATTTGGCTACTGTGCTGTACCCTCCTAAGAACACCTAAAGAATATATAGAGCATTACTGACAAAACCTGGTATGTAAAAGCTGTAGAAATAAGCTTTAGTAAAACAACATTATACATAAACAACTTCAGCTTCCTCCAGTGGGTGCAACAAGGTGCAGCTGAAAAGCTCAGAAACACGTGCACACACATAAATGTTTAAAATTCCATGGGTTCATTTGGTGTTCTTGCTGATGACACAAACATGACCTCTCTAGAGCTACTTTTAGAGCTATGCTGCTTTTTTCACTTTTCGCATAGAAGAACAGACTACTCGTAAAGCGAGAACTTTTCAGTCTTGAGATTGGTGGAAAAGTGAACCATTCTAGTAACTAAAAGACTTGGACCTATAAAACTAACTGCTAATTAGATTGCTGTAAAATTTGAGATCCACTTTAAGAAACCTAAGAACAATTAAGGGGAGCTATGTAATAGCTTGTCTGAGAAGAACTATCACCAAAATCAGTTGATACAACCTGGAATGAGTTTTGTAACATTTTTTTTTTGCTACCATAGCTTTGCTATTACCAAGGATAAAGAAATAATATTTAGAACCAATTAAAAAAAAAGAAAAATACCTGCAAGCCATGTTCTCCTGCATCATACTTGTTATCACCATCCAACTGTTCCACTGCAACGTAGTCAATGAAGGACTCAAAAACTAAACGAACAAAAGATTGGGGAATTGCACAGATGGAGGAATAAAAAAACGTATGTTTATTCTAGCCTGAAATGTATTAATCAAACAAGGACATGAGAGTTTGTTTTTTAATATTTCAGTCTTTACTTTAAAAAGTTTTATACTGTTTAAGAATGTCCAGAAATGCACCAAATTGTAAGGACCTACATAAGAATATCAACGGATTTTAAAATCACGTATTTACAACTGTCTGCCATAACTCCTCACTCTGCAACTGTTAAGCATCGAGCAAGATGACTCAGTTTTCTGGACTCTTGCACATCCATTTTCACACCTTGTACACCAAGTAGTCAGTAAAAAGATGATAAGGGACCACTGTTATGCTGCTCTGATTAGTTCATTCTTTTTATTTGCTAAGGTCTTATTTAGACCTTTATGATCAGGTCTAAATAAGAATCTATTACCTCCAAATTCATCTTTATAGATAAATAATAACCTACTGTGACAACACCACTGTTATCAGCACAGCACACCAGTTTTATGACACCATGAAAACTCCTAATGTTCGTAGAGTTTTTTTAAAAGATACTGGTGAGAGAATTAGGGAGGAAGGAGCAGAGAAGGGAAATGGGATAAGGAAAAAAACATAATGCAGGAAAAAACGTTTTCTACAGCAAATATTCTCAATGAGGTGTCTTAAAGCAAAGATTTTCAAATTGCTGTGCACCAACAAAACCATTTGAAATCATCAGGCACTAAAGTCCAACACATTGAAGTATTTAATAGGTGCATATCACAATGTGTCACTTACTGTTTTTCTTTCCCTTTATACTTAGCTGGATGTCATAATAATCTTCTATTCGTTCAGATCGATAGTCTACATGCTTGCATTGGATGTAAGACTGTAAACAAAAAACCACAGAATTTCAATGTATGAAAGTAACAGAGTAAATTTAATTCTCTTTGTAAGAAGTATTAAATACATACCACCATCTTCCCTCTGAACAATTTAGGAATAGTGCCTTCTACACACGTGCCTTTCATTTTATTTTCCACATTATCAAGCAGCTGAAAGAAAAATTAGTTTTTATATAAGATGAACTTGCAGGTTTTTAATTTATTTGTTACATACAGATGATTACTTCACTGATTAGACTGTATGCCACTTAGACGCTATGCCACAAATGTTAGTCTGTTTGTACTGACATCTCCTTTCTAGTCCTTTAAATCCTCCTTTTCCCCCTAAAAACTGCATTGAAGACTACTCCAGCTACAATCCTTTGAGTCTGGAAAACCTCCCAGATGTAACAATGCATTTGCATTTTTAAAACTGCTTTTCTCTCCATGGCTATAAAAGCACCACAAGCACACGTTCCAGTTACTTTCAAGGTTCCCTATTCTTTACAAATTCCACATCCACAAAAGGCCACAAGTAATCCCACGCTCAAAGAGAAATAAACCAAGGCAAAAACTCTTGTCTTCAAAACCTCATTTATCAAGGCCACTCTTACTCAGATTGTTGGTAAATTCTATTATTTATATATACAGTATCAAGAGACAACATTATGCATGACAGATCAGCAAGAAATAGTATAAACATACCACTCGACATAATTCCTGGACATCATGTTGCATGAAGCTGTCTAAAGTTTCCCACCTTTGTAAGGCAAACAAATACAAAATTACTAATTATGAAAAAAACCTTACAGCTCAAAAGACATTTTTGTGATTTCTTTGCAAATCAAGAATATAGTATACAGCAAGATGTAAAGATGAGACTGATGCACAGGTTCTTTAGTTCTGTAGGATTTCCTCAGCAGGAAGAAGGGGCAGTGAACTCGTAGGACCTTTGGGAAGAAGCTTTGTGCCCACCTGTGGGACTGGGGACAGGGATCAGGAAGGCAGCTGGAGTCAGTTGGAGAGGCAGGAGAATTCTCCCAGTCTACAACCTAATCATGCCAAAAAAACTCTTAAGAAGAGGCCTGGGAGCAATTCAATGCTGTTAGAATAGTTTCCACAGCATGCTTCTAGCTGCCTCTCTTCTGAGGGCCCTTCAGGTGCAGTCAAGTAGTGTTCAGGGATTATTGAAGCACATAATGAAAGGAAGCAAATGGATTTATAGGAAATACTGGCTCCTTTGTGCTCATCTAAACAGTTAATCCTGGGCACACAGTAACTCCAAGGAGGCATTCAGCTTTCTGAAATGTCCATGTGCAAACACACTCGTGTGAAAGCACGGGTGAGAGCAGCAGCCTGTAAATGCCTCATGGCCAACATGGACAGTGCAACAAAGGGACTCAGCACTACTGCCTTCAATGAAACAAGAAACATAAAATGTTTCTAGTTCCAGCAAGAAATACTTTCTCCTGTGAGCTTTTTAAATTAAACTTAAGAATGTCTTTCAGTTTTAAGTCTCTCACAACTCTTTTTGCAGCACTCCCCACTCCCAACCATGTGAAATAAGCTCTGTTGACTGTAGGCTCCAGCTTCAGTGTGATGTCCCACTCCAGCCCTGGAAGTCATCAGCACAGGGGTGATCAGGAGCAATACTCACTCTATCTTCCCTCCCACCCTCTCCTCAGTGACTCACTCCCACTGTCACACGGCAGCACACTCAGAAATGTGCCAACAACTGTGTGGGGGTCCACACTTAACAAGGCTGAATGAAGTGACCTCTCAGATAATTAAGAATGGAAAATAATTTCCTGACTCCCTAGGCTTTAAACACTAGCCATCTTAAAGGACAAACCAAAGAAAACGGTTACATGCTAAAATTAGGGCTAAAGGGGTCCTTCAGACATGACATCGCTTTATACTGAAAGAAGCCAATCTTACCTAGAAACTCACAATACTCACTAAAAAGTAATATGCTAAACAGCACCTGGGTAGGGCTCACAAGGTCAGACACCTTCCCTCTGATTCAATGACAAGGGAATGGGGAAACCCAGATCTTGAAACACATTCAAAAATCCCTTCCAAAAAATGAAAGCATGCATGAACAGTTTTTTAAAACCTTGCTCTTGGTAAAAAATTAAGCATCTGCAACACCCTCAGGAAAGGTCTCTTCATGCTACTAAAGTTGACACAGTTGAGATCTCAACTCAAGATGAAATATTTACACTGTCACCAAGTCATCCCAATGTAATAGGACAGCAGAATCGGATAAACTAAATATACTAGTGTGCTATTAGGAAGAGGGTAGGGCCAACACTGATTTCATTTTAAACTTCCCCCCAAAAGGTGAAAAGGAAAGGTCGCAAATACACAGGTTAAAAAGAGCCTTATCAGGACAGAGCACCACTACAAGCTTTAGCAGCAAGCTTTATGCACTAGGACAGCTGTGTGAAAAAAGAGAATACAAACTTCCTACTGTGTTTTTAAATAAAACAGTCAATATTACTACAGAACTAGTCTACAAATATGGTGAAATGAAGCAATGCAAAACACATTATTTTAAAACAGATCTTAATAAAATCCTACTCCATGCTTGCATGACATGGAAAGAGAAGGCTTGTAAAGGCTACGCTTATCTTAATCTTTCTGTCCTAACTTGTACTCAACTAAAACATCAAACTAGTAAAACAAAAAACCCCACCCTCAATGTAGTTATACTGTATAATCCTGTGTCTAGATACTCCAGATTCAAAATCAGTCTCTAACACCATCTCGCTTTTACTTCATGCAACTGATTTAAATTTTAAGATTTATATCACCAAGCAGAACACAGCACTAAATGGTTCTAAATTGTGTTACAGCAGCCCTCAATGCAGAGCTAATAACATGGAAATGCAAATTACCACTGTTGCTCTAAGATCAAAACAGATCAATTTTTTTTTAAGAGACTAACAATACATCAACTGCAATGTTTCAACAACTATTTTGTTCTAAATTTTACTTAAGCCAAATGCATCACACAATTTTCAGGTAACAGGTAAATTATAACCCTGCCACTAACAGCTGTGTTTGTATACCATTCCCCTTCTCAAAGAATCTGGATCAGCTCTCTTTAGTAATGACTATAAATAAAAACCTATCCAAGTAAACTACAAAAAGTTAACAATTAACACTGTTATATTAATAGTTCTCTGTGCCTCTCTAAAAAGAAACTAATTTAAGTAGAACCTTTTTAAAGAAAAGCTTTACAAAGCCTGTAAAAATCCAATAAATAGCAAAAATTTCTGAAACTTACCCAAATGATTTTGTTAACTTTTTAGTTCCAACTGGTTTGTCACTATGTTGCAGCTCATAAAACACTCTTTGCAATGCTAAAGGAACACTTTTGGATGAATCATCTCCTTCTGTGGGCATCATATACACAGCCTGCAAAAGCATTTAGTCCAATTAGTATCTAAGGAAAAGTTTATTCCTCATATTGTTTAATGCATTCTTTCCTCTTCAGTGACTTCCTTCATAAAATTCAATTTAATCATCCCTTCAAAACAGTCTGGAAAAAATCTTGTACTGTAGTGTAAAAACATTAATGGTCTGGAATGACTCTTCTTAAAGCACAGTGGTTACAAAGATGTGAACAACAGATTCCGTTCATGGTTATTTTATCTAAATAGTTCCCTTATTCCATCCTAGAACAGTAAATGCACTAAAGCATTTAACACCGTCAAGCAGGTTATGATGCCTGGTATGTCTATGCCGAAATACTGGTCAATACTACAGGTTTTTGAAAATAACTTGTTTTATGAAAAAGCAACCACATGAAACCACAAAGGGCAACAAGTGAACAAGACCAGAAATTGTCCACATGGAGAAAGAAGCCAGAGGAAGCTTTGAGATTCCCTGATACATTAATTCCCACTTAACGCCATCACTGTTCAGCAAATAAACAATTCAATTCACTGGTTACACTGATCAGGGAAGGACTGAGAACAAAGGAACACAGACTAAACAGGGATTAAGAGAGTTCAACAGGCATAGAAATGAGATTTACTTTTTCAAAAGTGTACATCAATACATCTAGGGAAAAGGAAGAGCAAACAGGGAGATGTTCATGTAAGAAGCATAAATGTAAAAAGAAAACAGACAACCCTGGAGGGAGATTAGGTAACAACAAATGAAACAAAAAAGACTCCAATATTACGTAGCATATGAGAAAATAACCTGTTAAGACACAGAAAAAGTGCCACCTGAATTTTCGCTTGTGAAACAATAGGGAATGATCCATCCAGTGCTGAACTGGACCTCAGTAGCTCTCCCTGTGTTTGTGCCTTAGCCTGGATTCCAGAGGGGTGCAGCACCTGTAACTTACCCTGCACTTCAGTTCCCTACAGGCACAGCAAAGGTGGCACTTCCAGCAGACAGCTGGGAATTGCTGGGGGAACACATTCACTGTTACAGGATAGCTCAGTACAGAGGTGCTGGGAACCACATGGGACAGACACTAGATGAAAGACAAAGCTGATACGAGAAGAACTCAAGGGTGTGGCAAAAAAAGAAAGGAAGAAAGAAAAACAGCAAAAGAAGTTGCTATGAAGTTGGCAGGCCAGTTTTCTATTCCAATTCTGAACATCCACTACATTTTTTAAAAGTACAGCAACAGAAATACTTTGATGAATAAAGAAAATATCATCAATTAGCTCCAGTAATAAGGTGAAATAAGAGAAATAATTTCATAAAGAAAGTAAATCTCTCATATTCTGACAGAAAAGCAATGGTTAATTATGCAACTTTAAAGCAATATGATAGTTTTAAAGGTACAGTCATGTGAACTTTTAAATTAATTAGTTGCAAGCTACATCACTAGAAGTAATTAAACATATAAAAGGGAAACATGAAATTAGTTGAAATTTATCATCAACTCTTTTTGAAGGACAGCCAACAGAACTCTTCGTGAGGGCAATTTTAAGAACAACAACCCAGCCTCACTCTAATGGTAACAAAGTAGTCTTCCTCTGCTCCACTTTAACCGAGATTTGCTTAATTTGCTTTCTTCAATTTTATAAATTGAAGAAAATTGTATCTTCAATTTTATCATCAGCAAGAGGTTTTAACTGTTGAAACTTGATAGTCTTTCAACTTTTCTAATGAGTTAAGCATTGCTGTAAGAGTTTGTAGTGATCCAGTCTGGAAGAGAACTCTGTAGGTTCTAAACTCTGTTCCTGTCCAGAGAGGTGCCAAGTTCAAAGCTGGGTCCAGTTGCTCAGGATCAGATCCAGTTGAGTTCTGAGCACCTCCAGCAATGGAGATCCCATAACGACTCCACATATCATCCTATTGTAAAGCTGGACTATTCCGATTTTTATCATCCAAATGCAGAGTCACAGTTAACTATGTCAACCTGTGCAAACTTCAATTTAAATATGAATAGCTTGAATTATACATTTGATTTTACAAGTAAAAGTAATTTCTTGCTTTAAAACATGAACATCAAAACAAGCCAGCATCTTGCAGTTGCTCAAAACCTCTCCCTGCCCCCATTTTATGAGTAGGTGTCACTGGCTAAAGGTAGAAACAAAAATAGTTGAATGACCTTAAATCTTCCAAATCTCTATAATCGACTTCTATTATCTTTTTTTTAACATAAATGCTTCTTAAAAAACAAATACATATTAAGTTGCTTGCTATGTTTAAACACATAGAAACAAGCTATAGAAATCAAATAAAGAAAAAATACAAATATAGTCAGTGATGATACATTTTCAAGAAATAAATATTACAATGCTAAACCTACATCAGGCTGAAAGTTAAACTTGTGTTTGACTCTTCCACCAAAACCGCATAAATTGGAGTTCAGAATACCTTGGTAATTAATCAAATCCTTTGCATTTAGTTCCTACTTGTTTTCTTCATATATCATCTGGACAATTAACTCCTTTCCTGTATCTCTCAAGTAATTTTAAAATACTCATGTACAATTCACTTCAAAGTCCTACATTCCAGCTGCCATTGAATAAAAACACTGGTTTTATTTCTTTTGAAATTCTACATGTGTTACTACAAACCAACTTTTCACACAGTCTTTCTTGCTTCTCCATCCTGTTTGTGTACATAGGTAGTACTGAAGCTCATTTGTCTAAGCTTGAGTATTTCTCCACACTGAAACAAACCACTTTTCAAATATGACCCTCTATAAACCTTTATTTTTATGCCTTACTCTCCCAAATTCTGAAAGCTTAACCTCAGGATCAAAGAGTGAGGCATTTTGATCCACTTAGAAAAGCAGAACCTCTTATTTAACATCTGAGAAGAACAAAAGAGGGGTAGGGACATGTATAGGTAATGGCTATAAGCAAGAGACAGATATGAGAAAAATTTTGACATTTACACAGCAAAAGGATGTTACAGATAACTTTGAACACATTGCTTAAAGCCAAGAATTACTTGGAGAAGAGAATACTGTGTATGAAATTCCAAGGTTAGGTAAAATATACTGGATAATTTGAGGAGAGCCAGATCAGGGAGAAATGCATTGGACCAGTATTTATTATTTCAGTGTAGTTATATAAACATCCTGCAATGTTCTCATGAATTGTAGGGAATTTTTCAAGGGAACCAGCAAAAAGGTTTCAAAAATGGATGGGATGCAGCCAATTAGGCTGGAGGCACTAATGACAGTTATAGAACAACTCATATAACACAGTCCGAGATCAAAGCTGGACCCAATTTGGGAAGTTAGCACTGCCCCTTGCCTACTTGGACTATAGTTAAGTCCATAATTGTCTGTCACAAACAAAGATATGCTCAGAAGAGAAAGTTCCTTTGCTTTATTCCCTACCACTGAAGCCACTTGGTTGCTTAAAAGGGAGGTCTCATTTCAAATACCCAAGAACCTCCCATCTGTTGTCTGGAGGCAGAGCAAAGAAGAAAGGACCTCTCCATCAATCCTCCCCCACGTTTCCCCAGGGTCTGACTTTCCATAGGTACGTGCTTGCCTTTCTATTGTTCATTGCTTCCCCAGCTCTGTTCCTGACAGCAGCTCCTCTGGGAACAAAGCTCTAAATAACAGCAATAGAAATCATTATTTCTTCTAAGTAAGGAGGATTCACAGAAATTATGGAAACAGTGAGAAGTAAACTGAGGATTCTACACATTTTATTTCACTCAGTTATAAGAGGAGCAAGTTTGCTCAAAGTGAAAACAAAAATGTTGTAAAAAGTACTTTTTTCAGTCAAGACAACTCCTGATTCTTCCTGATCTATACCAGTGGCACTTCAGCTGATGTCCAGGAACACTTCCATACAAGAAGCTGCAGCTGCCAGCTAGTAAATCAAGCTCTCTCATATGGTCACTATTCAGATAGTAACATTCCCTAAAAGCTACTGTTTATTTTGGGGCTGAGAGAGAAATGCAGGGGAATGCCTGAAAAAGATTAGTTCAGTTGAAACAAATCTGAATCACAAAAAAGAATTTCTTCTGCACAGAACAAGACCACTTTGTGGTACATATTGATTTACTGACTACAAGACAGTCTCCAAACAAGCTACTCAATTGGATTAGATGAAGTTATTACAAAAACAGTTTTTTCTATGAATAGCCAAGTGTAGTTGTCCAAAAACAAAATGCACAAGCATTATGAGTTATGAGCTGAACAAAAGGAACAAGCATTATAATGAATGAAATACTGAATGAGTGAATTACACCTCCTGCAAAAAAGAAGCAGGTGCATTACATAAAACAAGCCCAGTACTTATTTATTGCTTGTCCATGGCATTGATAAGATCTGAGTTACAGTCTACTGGAGTTTGATGTGCTATTTTTTGTGGCATTTCAGAGTAAACAGCACATTGCAAAAGAGAAAAAAGAGATGCCAACTGGGACACTTATAGGCCACAGTAATACAAATAATAAGATGGTGAGAAATTGAAGACAGTGGAAAGCTGGCAAGTTAAAAAGGGAAAAGAAAGCTTAATTGAAATGTAACGAGTAGTCTACACAAGAGGAAGCCTAAACCAGAACTGTTCATTTTCACTAAGAGACATACACTAAGTGCAGAAATGGGCAGAGGGATAAATTAGGATCAATAGGACACTCCAATAAACTAAATAGTGCTGAGTTACTTTTTTTCCCCTCTTCTAGATAGCCACATCCAATATCAAGTCATCAACTTATGTTTTTAATCCCCTTAAGAGTACTGCACTGTTTTAAAATGATACAATATCTAGTGTATTTTATCCTGGGCTTGGATGAGATACTTATTATGAGGATATTTAAAGAAGTTCTTTCCAGCAAAGAAATAACATCTATGGTAAATAAAAAAATAATAAAGCAAATAGAAAATTAAGTTATTTAAACTACTGAAACTATAATGCTTTCCATCATTACAAGGATGCCAACCACAGTAACAGAAAATTCAGCTGCATAATATAAATTACAAGACAGAAAAAACGTCATATGTGTGTCTTTTTCCATTGTTTATGGGCCGTGAAGCCATAATTGACTTCCTTATTTTAACTATTTCAAAGAAGGGAAATTACTTCCGACTTTCATCTGCAAGATGTAGCATCATCCCCCTTTTCTCCCCCCAGCAATTCCTACCAACATTAACATATAATACAGCCAAAGAAACACCCATTAAGCTCAGGTCTTTTCCAGGTGCTCTGTCTGCTCCCACAAAAACCAAAAGCTTATGTTCCACAAGCTCTAAAAGGAAGCTTCCTATACTCAGCCTCCAGTAAGACACGCATCATCATGTAAGTCACAACTCTTCTAAAAGGATAAAGGAGGCAAAAGGAACATGCAGCTCCATTTTGAAGCATTTATAAATATAACATTGGCTATTTCAATTAGAAACCTTATGTTCTTTCACATATTACTTACCTTTCGTAGCTGATTTGTGAAAAATAAAGTCTGTAACAAACTGTTCATGTAACAAGTTGCTCCCTGATTCTTCAAGCCAACATATCCTGTGTGCTTCTTTGAATCCCACCTAGAAAACAGTTAGTGATTAAAAACAAGATAGTCCGCATTAATTGCAATAAAGAGCATTTGTTCTAAGGTGGTGCTCCTGGTAGATATCAGTTACTCTTCACTGCTCCTGAAGGTTCAAATAAACTACACTTCATGACTGTCAGTAACAACAGTCTTGTCAATTAAATGCTCTGTGATTTTGTTAGGTTTTCTTGTAAAATATGTTCTATATGGGAGAAAAATTATGTACTATGAAAGTGTACTAGAACCTCAGAGCTGCACTTCTAAGGGCATGTCTGCATTTCAGTACAACCATTTTATTTACAAGTGCCACGAGGTAGATGAAGAAGATCTACAACTGTATAGCATGGCAAGTTAGACAGCAAAGCCACTTGATTGTAATTGAAATCCCACCAGCCCCAAGATCACAAATGCTGAGGCCAAAATTGCAGAGGCATTAAACCAGAAACCAACTCATACAGTAGTTCAGGTTTCACAACATTATGCTGACTCATGCAAACAGAAATTCATGCTATACCAAAATCTCTATGTGACTATGAAAATATTGTCATGCGAGAATTCATCAATTACAAGTGACAAAATGAGAATGGCTGATGAGAACTACAAATAGTAATAACACAAAATACTTGAACAATCTCAAGACACACAAAATATTAGAATTAAGTATTTTAATTATTTGTTTTTAATCAAAGATACTTACGCCACTCCATGAGGAGCATCTGCTTGAACATAGACTTCAAAAGTAACTTTGTCCTCTTCTATAAAGCCTTTTTCAGGATCAGTAACTTCCTGTAGAACAGGAATGACACAGGAACATGTAAAGCAGAGCTTGTAACATAACTGCGGTGAAGCATCTAGTTAGACACCACTTTCTAATTTCCAAGCCTGAGCTATCAGTAAGAATAAACGGAAGAAGAAAAACTGAAGGACACCAAAGCAGCTGTTTTTCAACTTAATAAATTTTAATTCTTTTTAGTGTCTCAACAGGAAACTTGTTCCTGCCTTTTAAGATTTTGCAGTAGTTTTTCAGTTTTCAATGATATAAAGTTGATAATCAAATGTTCAGCTTCTTCTGGATAAGATTTCAGAACCTTTGCAAATACTTAAAAAGCTGTTGCAATTCAAGGTAAACCTTGGTAGTATTATTAGGGCATTAAATACCCATACACATATGCAGAGAAGACATGGAAATGCAAACAAATCTATGTTGCTTCAGGATGTCATTTACTATCACAAAGCGAAAGCAAACACAAGCACTCAGATATGCAGCAAATAATGAGGGAGTATATAAATTACAATGTTAAGTAAAAGCACTACAAAAATTTAGTACAGGAATTTTTAAGAAAAAGCAATCCACAACAATGATAGAAAAAATAACAGCTTGGAAAAAAAAAAACCAAACCTTTTTTATCAGCATCTCAGTATGCAGAAGTACAGGTACAAAACTGCCCCTATCTAGCAAGAGATTAATACATGTCTAATTACTTACACTCCACGCCATGAAGTTGGAAAAGCCCCAGTCATTCTCCTTATGAAAGAACAAGTGACTAATACGACGACTGAATGATTTTTCATCATCCTTGTAGTTTATTATCTTGAGAACTGCTTGTGCATGACAGGACCATGACCTATAAATACAGAAGAAACACTCGCAACTCCTTCAAAACCAAGCTTTTTATAGCCATTAGCATAATTTTTTTGTTAGGGATTTTTGGTACATTACTTTAATACATCAGAATTTTTTCTTATTAGATGTTAAGATTTGGTTAATTGTTATTAAGTGCACGAACCTCTGGGGCTTTCTGAAGCCACATTATGAATGTGAACTCAGAATGGAGTTTTTCTTAGGGCAACAGTGTTGCTAAGAAAGTACTGTGAGGCATCTGCAGGTAACAGTGGTTTAGGAAGCTGACTGCTTTCTAAGGTGAGCTAGTTCTGATCTGCTTTAATGCAGACGGATGAGCAACTCAAAGTGCTCTTGGTGTCTACAAAGTGTGATATCAGCCTCTGGCTAAGGAAAGGAGGAGGTGGTTCTACCCTCCCACCCACAAGATAAACTCCCCAAAACCAATTGTCTCAGCAGCACTTCTTTATGACCATTCCTGTTCAAAAATCACCCTACTTGTGCAAGACAATCAGTCTGAATATCAGCTCAGACAAAGCCTTGTCACTGCCTCATACACCTTACTGCTTGTTCAGCTCCAGCAGCTGCACCTTGGTTGTTACTTCTGAAGATCACATTATCCTCTTTCTGTGACTACGTACATGTGAATCACTTCTGCTGTGACTTGTTAATACACTTACAACGTTTTTCTTTACATTCTGCACTAGGCACTCCCCTTCTAAATTGCAAAAACGATGAAAAAGAGCAACTTATTATTCAGAGTGAACTATAAGCTTTGCAAGATTCAGTACAAGAATGAAGTTTCTCTACTGTAAGGGACACATATGGGGTCTGCACTCTAGATGGATAAGCTGCAGGAATGCACCAGAAATTTTTAGGTGTCTTCTAAAATTTTTGTATTATTTACAAAAGTGGACAAAGATAACCAATTTTGATTTGCATGCAAAACTCCAAGAATATATACATGTTCATATCTCGTTTGATGAGCAATGAACTCCACTTAAGGACTATCTCACACCTTGCTCTGCCTCCACACAGGGCAGGATTTAATGCTCAGCAGGGTTAGAGAAGCTCCAGTACCACTTTCATTTGGAATAAACTAAGAACTTTTCCCATGCCCAGAAAACTGTCAGTCGAGGACTTTCCCTCAGAAATACACCCAAATTCCACTACAAACTTCTAGATATTATGCTTTGAGATTTAGAAAAGCGGAGGGAAAGGTCCTTGCAGAACCTCTTTGCTCTTGCAGAAAGCTAGGTAAAATATTTTTCATAGATGTTTGTATTTCTTGCAATAGATTAACCAGCATCAAGCGAGGACTTGTACAATAATTAAAATGTTCTTACGTGGAGTCAGATTCAGCATTGCATTGAAGGAAGAATCCTACGCTTTTTTGGTGTGGTCTGTCCGGGTACAGTCGTGGCATAACCATGATTTTCCATGGCAAATTCCGTACAAAGCAGGGAGGACTGAGAACTGACTCGCTCAATCTGTTGAAGCGTTCAACTGTAAACTGAAATGTTGCTTCTGATCGCCAACTTGTATCTGTAACACACACATAAAATTATTTAAAAAACCTGGTGTTCTTCCCTCCAAAATGCCATTTTCAAAAATCGTGCACTGTGAGCATGTTTCATGTAGTGGGATATTGGAAGCAACAAAAACATCCCCATCACAGAGAGGCACTGACCTACTTAATTACCTAAGTTTCAATTTTTTCATTTTGAAAAACACTGCAACTCCATTCAGGCAAAGAGAGCACCGAACGAGACCTTCCTTTTGTACACTATTTCCTTAAATGCTTCTTCAGCACTAGAATTTGTTACCACTCAAGTTTCTTCTAAAGCAGCGGGTGCAGCAAGACAGAGACATCAAATGCTTTACAACTAAATCACAGCCCACTCTAACTCTTGTTGTGTAGCATCTCCACAGCCCAGTTTAAGTTCCCTGCATGCATCCACATGCACAAAGGATTCTCACAATCTGTTCAAATGCCCTGTTGATACCAAGTCACCATTTAGTTGTTTTCAGCTTGCAACAGTATATTTTCAAAACGGACAAACCCGATAGGCTAGTTGTTAGATTTTATTTTGTTTTAAAATCTCATACCAGTTTGCTGAAGAATAGCTCAAGAGTAGGATGCTATATTCTTTGTGGTATGCAAAACCCTTAGAGATTTTTAGTGGTGTAAAGCTAAGTTAAATAAGCCTTTTTTTATTTTTAAGAGCTTATTTTGACACTCAGAATTAAAGTAATTTTGCCTTTTCTCAGATATCCAGTTCTTCATATACCACAATCTGTCGTGCTTCTGCTGTACACAGCTGTAACAGGATGCAACAGCTTCAGCAAGCTGCAAGGCTGAGCTCTCTTTATTGTGACATGCCTCATATTGCACACAGGAAGGAAATAGCTGCAACTTATCCCAACAATTCTACAGGGCAGGGATGTGCAAGACACTCCCCTCCTTTGCCGTGGTTCCAACCTGACACTCGTGTAACGTGGTTTCGTTTGGTGCCAGGTGTGAGGAGGTTCCAAAAGCACAGAGGGCAGCAGGCAGCACCCATGGTCACACTGCCATTCTCACACCACCCACGGGGATGCAGAACTGAAGGTGTGTCACACGTGCAGTGACACGTGAAATCAAAAAGCACTGAGGCACAATGACACCAAGGCAGAGGTCAGATTGGGAAATGGTGACAAGGCACACGCTATCCAACAAATGTGTTCTTTCTGTGCATGGACAGCAGCAGTTCACTCAGCTTGGCATGGCACCAGAGACAGTGTTGAACCATGTTCAAAAAAACACTAGGTGAGTCCTGGGCACTACCTTACTTGAAAAATGAAACTCTCTTGATTACAAAATGCAACAGTGTAAAGATTACACACTTTAATACAGAAAATGAACAAGTTTTATCCACAACTGCCAGGAGCTTTGACAGATTTAATTTTTCTTCCTCGCAAAACAGTTTTCAAGCAGTTGTCCTACTTCTGAACCACAACCCAGTTGATGTAATTTGTGTACGGCCTGACAGTTCTAAGCATACTTTCATTTCTTGAACGTACTGCAGCTCAAACCAGCTTCCTCTCCGCTCTACACCTGTAACAACCTTCACGTTACCCTGTGCTCTCAGCTTCCTCAGTAAAACAAGAGTTCAAAGGATTACTTTCTCCTTTTTCCCTGTGTGTAAGTGTAGTTAACTAGTAGTCTATCACTTAAAAACTGTTCTCTCTCCATTTTCACTACTCACTGCTTGTTGGCAGAGTAGAGAGCTGGTTGTCTAGAAACAAGAGCCAGACAGGCTGCAGTGAGAGGAGCTGTACACTCTCAAACTTGACTTGCAGGCAGGATAAAACAAATCTGTAACACACTTAACAATTTAAAAATCAGTCTTCCATCACGTGTATCTCAAGCCAGCTGGAGACCACCTCCCTACTCACAGTAAAATCAGTGCTTCTGGGTTCAGTCTTAGCTTCTGAAAAATGAGCCAAGTTTGGTTTCTGCCTCCTCTGATGCTTTCAGAGCACTTCAGTACAAGGATGCAGCAGTGCTGCTACAGTGTCAGCTAAAAAACCCAGCCCACGCAACATCTGCAGATGCTTCAGAGTAAGTTTGCCTGTATTTCTTGATTTCTTTTCAGGAAAGCCTGTGCATGAGAGCTCACCAGGGAAGAACACTCTTCTCTGTAAAATATTTGAGCAATCACTAGTAGCTACTCCACAGAAACCCAGCCTAATAACACAGGTCAACCCTAAAATAGAAGTCTCTTTAAAAATAACAACCTTCTTTTCATTCCAGAAAGCTCTTTTGTTCTCTAACAAGTATAATCGTTTCAAAGATGACTTATATTTAAAAATTAAATTTACATAGCAAATGTGACAATTATTCTGAACACACCAATACATAAATTTTTCACATTTACAAACATGCAGATCAGTCTCCAGTCAAAGACCACTATTAGCAACAGGATAATATAGTAGTGACTGGCAAGTAAGACTTCCACAAATCCCTAAACTACAAATTCAACACGTGATCCTGAACACAAGGTAAAAAAGAACAGACCCAGCTAACATTGCTTGGGGAAGTTACACGCAACAGATTGTATTTGCTATGTGAAAAAGATTTCTTCACTTATGAGATGAATGCCATGATCAGCACCTTGATACAACAAAGATCCTTCAAATCAGAGATCCAAATACTGATTATGATCCATTTTAAGACTGAAGCACCTATTTAAATGTTTATATGTTTAAGAAGAGCAGATTTCTCTACTCTCTTAGTAAATGTTGTTACTTTTAAAGTGCACCGAGGTTATTCAAGTATTCTGAACCTGAATTATTAATGACGAAACTGGCTGAATATTCTATGAATATTTTAATAATGATCCAAATACAGCATGCAATACTAGCATATGGCTAAGACTGATGCTTCTGAAAGAGGCTTCCAAGCCTCTGCAATTCTTCACAGAAATGAGACTTCAGGAGGCAATTGCAAAGCTGTGAGTTTATGTTTAGCTTGGGACCTTCTGTTTGAACTTTAACTTCTAAGAGAATTTATTCCATGCACTGTTTCAAACACTGATGCACTTGCAAACAAAATGTGATCAGAACCTTGTTTTTACTACTTTTTACTTTATTTGCAGAAGCTGCTATTCCATCTCACAAAGCCTGGTTCATTAAGTCATTCTCTGTACAAAGCACAGCACATTCCTTCAGCTGGTTCTTTTTAATTGCTAAGGCATCACACAGAGCAACAACACATACTAGTCACAGTGCCTGAGAGAACACAGTCTTATCTCAAAGTCCTGCTGATGGTCCACTGCTGCCCCTGTTCCATGTGCCTCACAATGCCTGTGCCTGGTTACCCCAGCAAAGGGGATGAGAGCCACACTTTTTTTCCCAGTCTTATCAGTCATTTCTTTATGTGCTAAGCAGGATGAACAGAATCACCTCAAAAGTTTCTTGAACTCAGAAAATCATCAGAAAGCCAGTTTCTATGATCCAGCTGGAAGCATCAACCTTTCATCTTACTGTTCATCTCTTTTGCAGAAACTATTAAACTCATTAATTTCACTGAAGAGGTACCTAAATTCTCTTCATGCATTCTGTATCAGCTCAGATTTATGTCCCTTGCTATGAGTAACAGCAAAGGAAAAGTGCATGTTTATCAGAGAAGCCCATGTCTCCCATTTTTCCCAATCTTTTCAATCTCCGAGCTGTCCATTGCACACATACATTATGCTGCAAACCAGGTTACCAAGAGCACAAACAGCAAGAGAGCAATTGCACTGATGTGTAAATAATGCAACAGCAAGCAACTAATCTGATTTACAGACTTGGAAAAGAGGCATCATCCACTTAACATGAGGTAAGGCTTCAGGAATGTTTTTGCAACTCTAACATTTTGCAATAACACTACTTTCTATCTGTGTCAAGATGTAGCCAGACGCTCCTTATTCAAATATGATAATTAGGAACTATTAAGAGTATTGCTTAATAATCCCACAGCAGAGTGGGCCAAAGCTCCTGACCAGGCTGAAAGCCCACCAAAGCATGAGAAGCTTTCACAAGCCTTTTGTCAAATACCTTAAGATACTTTTTTTCCATATCCAGTTTTGAGAGGAGTCAAATAGTTGGTAATTGACAGAAACTGCTTTACAGTAGTTTTTTTTGTTAAATAAGTCCCTGTTATTCAGAATGAAGACATGTATAACTGATCACTTGTCAGCCCTGATATAGCCTGGGTTTCATCAGCTATTTCTGCAGCCTAAGTCCCTTTTGTCTAATTTGTACAAGGATATACAGACCAACTAGTGGACAGATTTTTTACTAATTGGCCATTGTATTATGTACTGGCTGTATTAAGAGCAAACACTATCAGGCTTTCTATCTATAAACATCACCACTCAAAATGTAAGTTAAACAGAGCTGTTCTTGCCAGTCGGTGTTGACTCGTGTGATCTTCTCTTCCCACCCTCCAACATTTAACATCCTTTATAACAGCTTTTGATAAGAAGAGAATTCCTTGTTTCAGTCTCAGCTAGTTACTCTGAGCAATAAATCAAAGCCCTCTGAATGAGATTAGGTAATCACACAAATAAAAGTCATAGGCTAAGCAGACCTCATTTTATTTTGTTGTGAGACTCTGATCATAGGAACTTTACCTTTGCCAATAATACAAAAGGTGATTCAACCATGAGATGCTTTTGTCCTGAATTTAAACCCTATTCTCTTCATGAAACATTATTATTTTCTATTAGTATTCTATGTTCCTCGAATACAAGTTAGTAAGCACTTTTTTGACCTTTAACCTCAAACACTGACTTTTCTCAAAAAATTGCTCAACATTTTTGCACAAATCTAACTAAATGTTTATGCCTAGTCCCGAATGTATCTCAAGATACATTCCTACAAGATACAAGACAGCATGGAATATGAAATTAGAGTGGAACAAATCCCATTCATCTGTCTTCTCCCAACTCAATTTTAGTTAGTTCTTCAAAACCAGCAGTCCATGCCCATATCCTCTCCTAAGAAAAAAAGTATCATTGAGCATTTTCCTCACTAAACAGACTTAAGAGAATTATAAACTTATCTTTCTTTAAATGAACCCACACACATCTACTTATAATTATTTGATCCTCTGTAACAGAAAAAACTGTACATCCTTATTTTCGTTTAATGAACCAACAAGAAGATTTCAAAAATACATATCCCCTTTTATTAACAGAACATCAATGCTTATTTCTTCCTTTATTTTTGCAAGTAAAAGGGCATCAGAATTGAGGAGAAAAGATGTTCATCAATGGAATAGTTACCACTGACTTACCATACAAAGACAAAACCAGAGCACAGCTGCCACCTGACAAGAGAGCAGGACAGATAAGGATTCTAAACATCCTGAAGGAATTGCGTAATTGACAAAATTACTATTCAGCAAAGCCCCAGCTGCAGCACGTTTAAAGGGATGGATCACAAAACATAACAATGGACAGTATCACTTTCAGCAATTTTAAAATGAGTACCTAGAAAGAGTAGGAGAAAAAAATCCCAAGCCCTCAGAAGCCCAATCCTATTGTACAGTATGTTAAAAGGATGCCTATTGCAGAAAACCAGCAGCCACAACTACAGAGGGTTTCATTTTTATAATGAGCTGCAGTTCAGAGGACACAGGTAAGATATGGACCATTTTCTCCTCAAAATCATAACAATAGAGAAGCCAAACAAACCACAGCTTCATGAAATATTTACTTACCATCTTCCATATCTTCTTCAGTGTTGTTATGTCCGTCAGCCATCGCTACATTCCCATTAATGACAGGATTTTGAGTAATTCTTGGAGGATCATCTGTATCTCCAGCTAAGACAAAAAAATTAAAAATGTAAAAATTAACCAGCTAATTAATAATCAGAAGTTAACATTTGTCTCAGGTAGCACTTATAAAAGACACACCAACGGTGCACACTTCCACAGAACAATTGTACTGGTGTGGATATACAGCCGACCGTCCCGCGACATACTGGTAGGTGTCTAACTAGAATTCTTCAAACAGATGAATATTTATGGATGAAGAAAAAAAAAGTCCACATTAATGTGGAATACAAATACAAAGAACATAAACTGATTTTTAAGTCTCCAAATGGCCTTATAGTCAGCATCTCATAATTAAGTCTCATAAATAAATAGTTTTTATTTACTTTTTCTGACATTCTCCATTTTCACACTGATACAAGTTTCCAACAGTAGACTTTCTAAACAATTCTTTCTAACAGTTTAATTTAAGACTACTTCAGTGTTCCCGTTTCTTTGAGAAAAAACACTAAACCTCTAATCAAATGTAATGGTAAGATTTAAATCTTACTTGGGGAAAATTGGAAAGGAAATCCTTTAGGATTAAGGAACATTTTAGACAAAACATTTTCCAGTTTCTAGCCATCACTGCTATTAAGTTTTCCTACAGTGACCATTTAAAACACATATAAACACCACTAAACCAAGAGATATGAGACAACTCGTTGAAGTAAAACCCCACTACTTTAAAGATGCACTGCTTTGACTGAACAAGCATCTTTCTCATTCATCCAACAACCAAACACCTCCTGCCATTGCTTGTGCAGCAAAAGCCAGTGGATAGTTTCAGCATGATTATAGGGAAGAGGTTATATTCTTGGATAAACTGTAAAACCTACATCCCCCTGCAACCATCTCAAGGACAAAGCACTACTCAAAAGAGGTATGATGAGTTTCTCATTGCTATACCAGTCCTGCTATTAACTCGTATATTCTACTACCCCTCAAAACCCCCAAGGCCACTGATTTCTGTAACCAAGAACAGTCTTACACCTAAAGCTACACACAAGTTACTGACTGTGCGTGTAGCCAGGGATGCGGATACCGGTTCCCAAGGGACACAGCACGATCCCAGCCCCGCGCACCAGCCTGTCGTGCTCTCGCCCGTCAGCACCCTGGACAGAGCCGTCCTCGCCGCCGGCCCCGCCGGGCTCCCACTCGCCTCCCGTGCTCCCCAGTGCACGCAGGGACACCTCCGGACTGTTCGCAAGAACTGCCAAGAAACATGGAGCCAACTAGCCTGGACGCTTGTCTTCTGCTGGATTGCAACTGAATTTCTCTGTACAAAAGGGACAAACACCAGCAACACAACAGGGATTGCTGTGTGATCACCACTGAAGTCTTTTAAACGCCAGGGAGCTCGAGCCAAGGGTAGGATAAGCCATGGGAGAAGTGCAGTAGTATCAGTCACCAGCTGCTTCATAGTCCTCCCTCTCCTTACAGTACAACATGCTTTTGCAGCCTCATTCCAATTCACAGCACACAAGAAGATACCCGACACTCCTATTCTGATTGTTTACTCTTCTAGTAAATCCACAGAACTAGTAACCTCTGCCCTCAGCACGAACAGAAACAGATCAGGTTAGAGACTTACTTCTGGATTAGAGCTGTGCAGATCACACTCAGACCTTAAGAAGATACCAGGGTGCAGCAGATCTCACTAAGGCACGAGTGAAAGGGATGTTTTGAAGTGTACAGTATGCAGTACCCATGATAATGTGTACACCTTTCTCAGAATTAGAACAGAAGCAAACTCAAGAATGACTTGAAGGGGTTTTTTTTTTGTTTTTTTTTTTTTTTTTTTTTTTTTTTTTTTTTTTTTTTTTTTTTTTTTTTATTTTTTTTTTTTNTAAGATTTGCTCCTGTGCAATAAACCTATGGGATTCTCCATCAATAGTGAATGGCACTGACAGCACTGCAGCACCACAGAACAGCAAGTTCAAATAAAGACTAACTACAATAAAATTGTGGGGGGAACAGGTTTGAACTGCTGCAACTCAAAAACAGGAAAAGCAACAGAAAGATGAGTAAGAAGAAATGATCCCCAAGTTCATTTCCACACCCTGTCCCTTTTTTATTTTTGCCCCATTTTAACAGGACAGTGCTGGTCTTTGCAGGAAGCTGTCCTCTGGGTCACTATTACCTACAAGCATACAGCATGTACTCAGCAATTCAACAGCTGCTCACACTAAATTAATGCTAGGATTTTCTTAATTATTATTCTTTTTAAATCTATCATCAGAGCAACTTAGTATCTAGAAACAAACTGAAGCAAATGACTGAGGAATAGTTCAATTCTTCACTAAAACCTCAAAGTTTTCTTTTAACAGGGCATTTTAAATGTTCATAACCATGTTTTGTGGGGAAAGAACTGTTCTTAACTGAAGATAGAGCCTTCTATGAGATACTGCTATACATTCTCCAGAAGTATGAAAGGCTAGAAAAGGAGAGAGCAAATGCAGAGGAGATCATACAAAAACAATCAACTTGAACAGAGGCAGCTTCTGAGAGATACTATTTAGTGATAAGACAAATGAACCATGATGAATGCCCCTGCTGCTTTTTCAGACATATATTGACACAGTTTGTGATACAGCTTTCAGATATGGAACCCAGATAACACCAGCCAATGTTTTTGGTTTCTGTGAACAAAGGAAGTTTTTTAACTGATAATAAAATTCAACTACTACAGCAAATCCTTTGCACAAACAAAACACAATTCATTTTCAGATGTACTAGTAAGAAGTATGACAAAATGTATTTTTTACTATAGCACTGAAAACCTGTAATTTATGTTTCCTCTGTTGTCCTTAAAAGCTCACAGGAAAGAATTGTAAAATCAAACCGAGATTTAATTAAGTAACATGTTTTCCTTTGCCTCAAGCAGAGGCAATGCCAAAGACTTATTCAAATGATACACTACAGGATTAAGAAAGAGAAAAAGTACCTGTCCACACTGGCCAGGAAAACCTTCCTACCAAACATACTACTTAATACATTGCTGTCTTTAATGCAGCTTAAACCACAGTGTGTCAACATCACCCCAATCATGTCATCTGTCCATTCCCAGACCAGAATACCCAGTTTTAATCATATCCCTGGAATAAATTAGAGATGCAGTCCATTAATCAACTGAAAGTTAACATAAACCACATCAATTAAAAAAGCTTCACAACAAAGCATGAAGTGACCTTATGAATAGGGAATGTTTTTAACTCTTTAAATACAATACTGCAAAATATGAAATAAATACAGCTTTCAATAGCAAGATTTAAGACACTGTCAGACTCTAGTGAGAAGCATTCGAGTTGTTTTCTACTTCCCCAAAATGCAACACATAAACCTTTGTAGATATTCTTTCATTACAAAAATGAATGCAAGGCAACATGAAAAATAGCGGTGACAATTTCTTCTGAAGCATTTAACATCACATACAATTTTCCCTCTGCTCATGCCACTGCATTATAAACAAAAAATACATCTTGAAAAGTTCTAAGGAGGTCTTTGAGTTTGGAGGTAAGACAACTTCCAAGAAGAAACATTTCAGATATTAGTGAGTTTGTGCAAAAAAAGGAGAGCTTTCACTTATTTACTGAAAGATCATGAAATGAAATCAAATCTAAACATTGTGGTATACAATCAAAATGGAACTGGAGCATGGCAACACAGACTGGGAAGCTGGTAAGAAGTGTCAGTCACCTTACACAGACAAATTACTGGATCATATATAAGTAACTCTGCAGGTACACGTTTCTCATCGCTCATTAACTAAGTCTGTCACTGAAGTGTTGAGATGAAAGCCTGAAAGCAAAAAGGTTTCTGCAACTGCTGCAAGGGGGAAGAGAAGTTAAAAAAAGAACCCTAAACTCTCTGAAACTACAATCTCACCATGCAATGACAGACTTCACTGCAAGTATTTAAAAAAAACCCCTCCTTGTTATGAACTATGACCTCAACATTATCATATTCAAATACTTGCACTGTTAAACAATCAGAACAAAAATAGCATCGATTTAAAAAGACTATTCAAAAAAAGCTGTTCAGATGGATTCAGCTCATTGGATAAGATGAACTCAGTGTCACTGAAAGATATACTGCTCTGTTGTTCTACTGTTCATAATAATTCAAATCTACAAGGAAGGAATCTCAAAGTTTGCTGTATTTTTTACCTATTAATGAGAAAGCAGTAAAGATTTTGTCAAGTTCATGTGGCTTTCAGCAGTTTAAATCCTGTTACAAGACAGGAGCACTGCAGGATGTGCTCTCCCTCCAAGGTGCAGGACAGTTGCTCAGCAGTAAACACCTGCTCTCACTCACATGTGGACAAAGCTACAGAATGACTCCACAATCCCAGCAATTCAATTACAGCAGAAACTGTCACTATTTTAACAATGGCAAGGAACTACTAACTTTACTAGCTTTCAGTCATGACTCATATCACACCAAGCAGTCAAAATCTGAAAGATTATCTATGATGTCTGTCATTAGGTTTTGGAGCGTGCAGCCGCAGAGGAGAAACTGAAGCCTCTCCCTAGCAGGTTATGAAACATTTGTTTCCTTTTTGAGGTTAAGAGACCACAGTGGGGGAGTAAAGTGATACTAAAAACTTGGTTACAGTTATCACTTACATCTGCCTCACAATGGAAATCACCCCTACTGAGGGCTTTTACAGTCCCTACAGTCAGTTTGCACAGACCTCCCTCAGAAGTGCCACAGCAATCCCAGAAAGGAGGGGGGAGCTGCATCAAGGGCAGCATCAGTAGCCCCAAGGGCTGGCAGCAGCTTGAAGAGTATGATGAACCAAAGTGCATATCCAGGGTTCTGCTTTAGTGAGGGGAAGCTGAAAACTCATCACTTTCTCCTCTGCTGCTGGACTAAATGGACATTCCAGAATCAAAGCCTTCAGAAACGTTTTTAAAGGGCCTTTTAATAATTTATTTTCTTTAATATAAATAGAACAGTACATACAGGTACAATAAATTGGGGGGTGGTGGGGTATGTGCCACTTCCAGCGGATGAGTGAACCTGCAGTAAAAACCAACACACGTACTGAGCAAAAATATAGAGTGGCAGGAGATAAGAATTAAGTCAGAGAATGTAAAACTCACTGGAAAATGAGCAACGTTCACCCTGCTCATAGAGTCCAGGTCCAGCTTTGCACCTCAGTGTCAGAACTCAAAGCTGTAACACCCCCCTGGGCAGCCTGGCAGAGCCGCTGCTCCTCAGCATTCACTGAGAACATCTCTTCAATCATAGAACAAACTAATTTCTTCAAAAGTTCTTTAAAATAAATACTTTTAAATACATCCGTATTTTAAATAAGTCAAAACATTAAAAGTTTACTTCAGTGCATAATTCAGAATTCTAGTCTGACATTGATAATAGTACACAAGTAAAAAAAAAATTAAAAAATCACCATTGCTAGAAATAATAATGAATAAATATTCTGTGATTTCAAGTGCTATAATAAATATCACTTCTTTTACCATGAAATTGACCTCTGCTATTTTAACTATTGGGCAGCATATCAAAATATATAACTGAGAAATTCCCAAAGCAAGCAGTAAATGCCATGCTTTCCAAAGCTGTTACTGAACTGTGGTGGTGCAAAGAGGACACTCAGGAGACTCATTCAGAAAATCTTAAAGCAAGAATATTACTTCTTGAAAACAATCACGAAAGTTAGAATAATGTGAAGAAGACGAAGAACAAATACCAGTCTTTAGCTGCAAAAAGCAATGTCAACAGGTTACTTCACAAGTCTGTACCAAAGGCTCCCCAGATCATGCCTGTAAGCTGCTGCAGGCATCCAGTGAACCAGTGGAACTATTTTTTATGTGGCTATAACAGCTCACAAGAAAACTTGTGGGCTCCAGTAACTTGGTTCCCCCAAAGTCTAGCAACCACTGCTAAGAAAGCTGGATGAACAGACAATACTTCCAGGAGGCAGGGTTTTAAAAATCAAACAAAAACCAAAGGAACAAAAAAATACACCAAAACCAAAAAATAAAACCAAGAAACAACACACACCAAAATTACCTGAACAAGCTCCTAACGACATGATCTGAATGAAATTAAGATACCAAATCAATCTTTGAACTACTAGAAGTTTAAAAATGAAAACATTCCCCTGACTTGCTCTGAAAGAATTCGGTGTTTCCAAAGTAAGAGAAACTACTGGGCATCTAATTCCTACCTGCAGTTAGAACACAAACACCACTTACTGCACAAAGAGACTCAAGAGAAAAGGAATTAAATGAAAAAAGTCTTCTACACAGTTTCATTTTTCCAGTACAGTCCTAAGTGGCTGTAATGAAAAATCCGAAGAGGTATTTCTGAAGTGTGACTGCCTTTCAAATGGCATTCAAAACCAAACCTAAAACTTTTTGAAGGGATGAAACAGAAACTGAGGATGAGATTAATTTGGCCAGTAGAAAAGGAAGAGGGGAAAGGGAAGTACATAAACTCCAATGATCCTATGGACTGATGGCAACGTGTAGATAACTGTTGTCACAGATGTGTAAATATGTCCTTTGTCTTTTACAGTTAAAAGTTAATTCTCCCATTAGCAAAATTGTGAGTGATTTGCTTTGGTTTCATTTGTTACTTTTTTCCTTCATAGTTCATTACTTGACCCAGTGCCAAAAGGTGTATCTAGCAATGTAAGATCCTTAAAAAAGTTATGAAGGACAATGACTAATCTTAAAGGGAAAAGGCTTCTAGAGAAGTATCAGCAGGCAAGAGCCCTTATCTGTATAAGGGAGAAAGGTGTTACGAGCATAGGAAGCAAGCAGACTTGTAGCTAGGGACACAAGGTTTAAATATCTTCAATACTTTCAAAATTTGCCTTATCAAATTTAGAAAGAAAGGAGAAAAGACATTTATTTACTAAACAGCAAGTAGTCAATGTTAGATCTTAAAAAAAAAACAACAACAAAACAAAGCAAAAACAGAAACATCATTATATGGAAGTCTCTTGCTCTCTAATTGTCATCTGAAACAAGTAATTATTGCATTATTGCCTGGGAATTGCAAATCCCTCGCAGGAGGAGATGATGCTACACGAGACAGCAAATAAAGAACTGGGATGGACAACTTCCTGGAAGCAGACCCATCATCCCTGCAGTGCCTACAAAATATGTAGCAATGACTAGACAGACAGTAACAGTGCAGCCACCACTTATTACACTGATCAATCACTACATTGCTATTGCCTTGTATTCCCATCACTGTGTCTGCCTGGCCAAAGAGAACATTTTGACAAAGCACAGGATGGCCACACTGGTTTTTAACTGTGCCAATGTAAGTAATGAATGGGGGAAGAAAAAAAAAAAAAAGGAGTTAATAGATTACATCACTGTTCTATTCTTTGATAAAACAAAGTGGTTATATTCCCGAACACTGAACAACATGCATGAATGATACCAGTCTGTAAGGCAAATAGTATCAGAAACTTCATCCCACTGAGACAGTTACCTTCATGTGAAATAAGAGGGAGGTACAATGTAACTTTGTGGATGGAAAAATACTTGAGAAAAAGTAGTCTACACAGAATCTGCTCAATAAACTGGGCAATTTGCTACAACAACTCATTTCTCTCTTATCTTCAAAGAGAGGAGCAGTATGGTAACACTCTACAAAACAAAACTTTAAATCTTAAAAATGCAATTAACATCTTACATACACATATAAAGCACTTGAGGTATTATCAATACAATTACTCAGTGGACTTAGAGTCACCATTTAAGAAGTTACCCCAAAAATTTACTAAAACAATGACTAAATTAACGCCGCTTTCAGCAGTTTAACCCATTGCTTTATGAATAATTCAGCATTAGATGAAAGACTGCATGAACCAGAGTTCAGTTTGGACACCAACTACACACCTATAATTATCTAATGCTTTTGTTGAAGGACTTTGAATAGACAGCCTTCCCATTTTAAGGAATCTTTCAAATGCTTTTTAAGCTCCAAGTCTTTATTAACTGTGGTAGACAGCAGCACCAACATGAGTTTTCCTTCAACACAGTGAAGTTATTTATCAAAAAGGTACCAACCTGCCTCTCACTAATCTGGCTTTCCCCACTATACAGTGTCACAAGCTCTTGGCAGTCATCAGGACAAGAGAATGTCTGCTGAAAAATCTTTCACAGTTCCTTTTTCTAATCTGAAGAGCTTCGTTATCCTAGGTTATGTTTCCAGAAAACTATCAGATGAAGAAGAAAGGTAGGAAGACTGCTTCTGGCTACCTTGTAATAGTCAAAAAACATTAACCAGAACAGTTGACAAGACAAATTATTTTCTTCCACGATAAGGAAAGGCTGAAACATCAGAAGTGTCACGACCTATTATGGCAACAGCTCCTGGACTTGCACTACCTTCTCTTTGCTGTATCTAGAGCAGCAAGGCTACAGAAGCAACTCCCCTAACTCGTCACGTCTTGTCTCTGCACATTCCAGAGAAGGCAGTGTGATTACATCTCTGCTGAAGACCAGGCACTCCATCCCAACCTACTGAACACACCCTAAACAATGTGGTTTTCCAGTATCACACCCCTCTTGATGTTTTACTGCTCTATGGAGTAATGGATTTCTCTATTGCAACAACATAGGCTAAACTCCACAGCATCACTACACAGGTTGAAAAACTATTCCCAAAAAAGTGAAGCTCTGACAGAGGGAAGAAAAGGAGGCACACTCAGCTGGAGCCAGGCAGTCCAAGGGCCATGGAGTATTGATTTAGAAATAGTAGAAATTGATAATAGTGCACAACAGTATACCCAGCAGTGTGGACATGTTCTGGGTGTAAGAAAGACAATTAAAGAGTAATTAAAATGAGTTTACTTTGATAATAATATGAGCACATTATGGAACTGGTGATTCTGCTCCCATCGGTACCTCTCTTCTTTCCTTGTGAAAGTCTAGAAAGCACATACCTTCACCACCTGGACCAGCATGATCTTTATTACTCAGATACATAAAGTTTCAGCACTCACTTCCGTATTATTTCGCATGAGAATAGTCCACCATTTCAAAAAGTTTTGGGGTACATAAAATAAATACAAGTGAACACTTGCTATGTGCTTAAGCAGCAGAAAGGTTTTGCACATTTAACAGTAGCACAAAACGTTGCCTTACATGGGTATGATCACACACACACCACTTGCCCAAACTAGCTCTGAAGGAACACTGCTTCTGCGCAGTTACTTTGTTACAAAGTCAAAATATTACTCGTCATTATTTCAGATTTTGAACTCTGAGATCAAATTCATCCTTACAGCCAATGCTAATTGCACTGCTCACTCCTGAACTCAGCCTTGAAGCATGCAGTGTTTGCAGGAACATGGAAAGGTAGCATGAATATATTAAATCTTTTTTCCTAATACTGACGTGATTTTTAAACTGTTGAAATGCTAATGATCTGTCCATGTCAGAGTTTGAGTGCAAAAATCATTTCCTAGCAAAGAACAACACCGGCTAATAATATGGATTTGCACTGGAATTAATTTTATCAGCAATAGGAGAAAAAAAATACAAACCGCCTATTTTAGCCTTATCTTTTAATTTACCTTTAAAACAGCAAAGATCACTCCAAACCAGAGAAACTCATGCAATGTGCACAGAAACCTCACATCTAGGGATCTAACACCTTCAGCATTTCTTCCTGTAATATTTAGTAATGCTTTTAAAGGTCTTCCTTTATCACTGGAGATTTGCTAAGAGAAATCTGGTTTATCCTTTCCTTCCTTATGTTTCCTACTGTGCAGAGAAATAGATAGATATGTAAAGCAGGTTCGCAGGAATTTGACTCTGGTTACAGGTGGTTAGTAGTTCTGGGACTATGCTTTGGTATGAAGAGGGAAAGGCAAATATATCAGATTCAGGAAAATAACATTTAAAACTGTATGCAACTGTGAAAAGGAAAGCAAGAGCAGTTAATGGTATGTCCTTCTCATCTGACAACACAAATAAGCTTAAATTCAGACTTCTTTGCTGCACAGTAAAGGAGTCCAAATGTTCTTAGAAGAAACTACTCCTTTCAGGATAACTATGGAACCTGTTTCAAGGGTGGCTGTTAGAGCAAAGCAGCATGAAATCTCAGACCAAATCACCTTCAAACTTGATCTGACAGTCCTATGGCAAATCTAGAAAAATGCAAAACCCGTGTCCTTGAGTTCACAAAGAGTGCTGATCTATGCCATGCCACTGGATGGACACACTACCCAGCTGGGACACACAACTGGAAGATCTTAGGACTTCCCAAGCACAGTGTCTGAGTATGTTGTTCTTGAAGTGGTGCTTCTATAACAAAGAACCACTACCGGCTCTAATTAGCACAGTGCAACAAGAACTAGAGCAATCTGAACTATGATATATGGAAGATATTGTTTGTACAGAAGAACTGTAAATCAAACCTGTCATGTGTGCTTTTATAATCTTTATTTTCCTTGTTGTAACTTCTTTACTTCTCCTATACCTTTTTAAGATGGAGGAGGCAAGCAAGGCTGTTAACCAGGCTGCACTCAGTGTTCAAGATGCAACAGCACAGTGAACTTGCACAAAGCATTTATTATTCCCAGTTCACTTCCAAAGGCAAAGCAGTGAATGGAAGAAGGTTCTGTGAGGAGCAGTGAAAAGGCACAGAGGCAGCAGGGCCAGGCTCAGACACCCTCGGGGTGTGCACAGCAGGGAAGGGAACTCACCATACCTCCCCTGCACTCATGTTTAACATCGGCATCTGCTCCTGACAGATCTCAAGACACCAGGTTAAGCAATTTTTGCTCAGACCAGGGTGGCTAATGTCATGTAAATATGTAGGGTTTCCATAAGAAGTTTTTGGACATTCACACTGGAAAACCTGTTACAGCCTACGTATAAAAAAAAAAAAAACGAAGACAATATTCCTGACTGAAAACGCAGTCTTGCACCATCTATAAAACTTTACTGTAGAAAAAAAATGCCTATTGCCAAAGCGCTTTCATTTTCCACTCAAACTAAGAGCAGGCCCATGTCATGCTTCTGTACCACCCCAAGAAAAACAGTTCCAGTCGCAGAGGAACATCCAGGCCGTGTGGGGTGGGGAGCAGGCTCAGCCCCTACCCACGGGTGAGGCATCGACAGTTTCCTCCTCGTTTGAAGGAGCCGCACAAGGAACTGCTCCGAGGAATCGCAGCGGAGCGGCCGCGGCGGGAAGTGCAGAGCTGAACCAATTAGCGTGGGCTGCCCGGTGCTGATAAATCCTAACCTCATGTCAGGGTCGCTTTTACAAGTCTAGATTAACCGTGGGGAAAACGACAACAACAATTAAACCATTCAATGTCTGAGGTTTGGGTTTGTTTTTTTTTGTTAAATCCTTTATGTGAACTGATACAGAGGCACACGTGCACGGCCTGGTAACACAGGAACATTTACAGCTTCCTGCCAGTGCCACGAGGAGCACTGCTGACAAAACCATTATTTTCTACTGAAATTCAGTTTTTATTATGTTTAGTAACCGATACATTTCAAGCATAATAGTAAACTTGATTTTAAGAGATTCCTACTATTAAAAAAATAATCTAAACTCTGAGTTAATTTTACTATTTGTTTTCACTGTAATTTACGAAAAGTAATTATGCTCTCATCTAAAATTAACAACTGCAAAAAGAGCAAAACAAAAAAATCTTCCTTTCTCAGATGGGATGCTTTACAATGAGCTGGAAAAGAAACTGCTTTCTTGTGCTCTTAGACACAGATTTCAGTCTTCTATTAACCCCCACTTTCCCAACCTCCTGAAAGACATGGTTCCCAGGAGCTTTTCAGGTTACTTAATAAGCAAAATTTTCCAGCCTCATCTGTCAGTACTGTCCCATGGTCTATAAAAACTTCACTCACAAGGAGGACAAGCAGGGAATGACAGTGAGTGCCCACTTAAGAGGGGGGATTTGGTGATGCCCCAGCCTTGAACAGGCAAAAGGCTCAGGGCTGGTACCTGAGGGAACAGAGGTTGTGGGGTCATGTACAGCATTCCACTCCCATTTGGCAAGGAAATCCCTTTCCCTACATCAGTGTCCCCATTTTGACTGGAGTCTCCATGAAGATTTTGGGGTTTGGACACTCCCAAGAAACTAATGCCATGAAATTTCTGTCCAGCCTTAATTTACTGAATCATCTGCCAGGTGGCTACTCTGCTGCCTTCTACTTTGGAGCATGAACCAGCAATCACTAACATCATTTTAAAAGCCTTGATAGGACTGTCAAGACCAAGAGTGTTCCTCAGTCTTTACAACAGAACCATTAAATCCCAAAGCAGTTCGGGCTTTCTTCAGCATTCACCATTAAATAAGATTTAATCTTTATTTTCCCTTTCCATTCTGACAGCAACCTTTCTATCCCCAAGTGTTAAAGCAGGCAAATAATTATTTAGCCTCTGAGAAAGAGGTGATTATTGTTGTCAAATGTTCTGAACATCAGCCTGCTTTACTGCTTTGAAGATGAAAGTTACTGTACCCAAAACATCCAAATGTTAGTAGACACCAAAATTAGCACTAAACTGTGTTAATTATTTAATACTGTCTACATGGAGAACAACTTTTTTCAAACAAATAATAGAGCTGAAAAACTTTTGTATGAAATCTTGGATGTTAGACTCCACTATTTACCAAGAAATTCTTAAAAGAATGGAGAACAGGAATTTTATAACCCTCAGCTAAGCACTCCATTGACAATTTTATCACTTTTTTGTTGTCAGCAATTTTAAGTCACTTTTTCCTTTTTTACTGAAAACAAAAGAAAACTCTTATGTGACTAAAAAAGATTTTTCTGTTTAACTATTCAGTGTTAAATAGACAATCAGCTGTTCTGGTGTCAAACAGGCTGCCCATGGGACCATGGAACCAAGTCCACATATTAGCTAAGCAATCACAATCAGAAATGAAGTTATACTTTGTATTCTAAAGAAAACAGCATACACACAAAAAAGAGCCAACCACAGCCACATTTTGAAGCTAACTTGCTTTTTCAAATCCTAACACAAACACACTGAAATCCATGAGGCAAAGAAGCTGCTGTGTACTCCTGTGAACAGCTAAATTCAGATCTCCAAAATCAAGCTACTTGGAATACAACCAACAATAAAAAAGAACCCACTGATAAACACTGGAACACCTGTAAAGCACCAAACTTTCAAAACTATTCTTTATCACAGAGTTTCTTGAACCCTGAACATCAGACAGTAACATTCACAGCTGCAAACTTCAAAACTACACAGTTTATGCAAACAACTATTTCAGAAACAGAAATTTGAGGGGCACATTCAAGAAATGAGACCTTGCACCTCTGTAATTTAGATTTCATCTTACAGTGCAACCAACTGGCAAGAGTGAAGGGATGATGCTTCTAATGGAGTTTGTTGTATATGCTGAGGTTTTTGGATATCTCAGTGCTACCAATAATGTCCTCACATGTCACCACCCCATATACTCATCCAAATTAGTTTTCCCCTGAAAAGGGAGACAAAACAAGTTGGTGAAAATTCTCCTTTTAATTTGGAAAACCAGAAAATTCACATGTGGCAGCAGTCATAATTAGCACATTTTTGATCAAAAATACATTCTGAAGAGGAAATTGTATTTCACTGCTCACATGTTTGTTGCATATTTACTTTCTTACTACATATTACATTTTAATTTTTGTTTCACGAGCCAAATCCTCAGACAGTATTTCAATAGTTTTCTGGTCAACTATTCTTAGAGCATAAAGGCAACAAAACAGACTTGCAAATGCATTTTAGAACAGCTGACTGTTGCGTGTCACCCACTGAATTACATCTTTCTTATGCTTTGCAGAACACCCTAATTCCAGAAATACACTCCCAATCTCAATACTCTATTCTTTCTGGCAAATCTTCCCAACTACTTCTATTTTTGCTTCATTGCTAGCGCCACTCATCTGAAGCAAATTTTGAGGACTTCCAAAATTGATTACTGCCTTCCTGCCTTGCCTCTGGCTAGAAGCTGGTATAAACACCACCACCAAATTCAGCTGTATCTCAAATTCCTTATTCTATTGACAATGAATGATTCTTCCTTTGTCTCGGAAAAACCAAAAGTCCCTTAAGTTTCCCCCACACCCTGTTATTTTTCTCTCTAATAAAGCAGCATTTGTGGGCTGTGTTATCATCAGCCACTACAAACTCACACACAGCTGGGATGGAAACCCTCACTACTCATGCTTCTTTTGCTCTAGCTACTCCATTTATGTTTCCTGCTATAACTTTTATTCTGCAAATGCTCTCAGTTTTGAGCATGCCCCTGGAGCATACCAAAGCAGATTTTTTGTCAGTCCTCCCCATAACTGGATCCTCATTTCCTCTCTTTTTCCTGGACTACTTTTCCATGACTTTAAAACTGATAACAGTTTTCCCTGAAGGGGTGTGACATGTATGGGACAGTGTATGCCAGTGGACCACAGGAGAGGAGAGAAAAATAAATCCAAACATAGAGGTACACAAAGTGTCTAGTATGTAATTCCTGGCAATTCCTCATCTCCAGACCTTTTTTTCACCAAAAAAAAAAAAAAA
>WEIV01014167.1:796922-811887 GCA_013390005.1 Calyptomena viridis | reverse complement strand
AAAAAAAAAAAAAATTAAAAAATCAATTAGAAGCCATAAGGATGTTTCTCCTTTCAGAAGCAGAGAGGACAAAATTTAAGAGATTTGCTTAAGAAATAGAGATACATACCAAAAAAAGCATCTCCATTATTTTCAAGTTTTTCACCTGAAAATCACTAATTTTTTAGTACATTAAACTGGGAGAATCGAAGCAGAGCTCCAATTTAAATACCATTACAGTCAGGTCTGACCCAAACCTGAAACAAGATCCAGATGTTACTGATCAAAGTCAGAATAAGACCAGGATTTAAGAATTACTAGAGAGAGCAATAATTTAACTGCAACTAGTATCCTTTCTGGAAGGGGAAATTTTTTTTCTGAAAGAAAGGAAGAGACATGCTGTGCCTTTGCAGTAAAGAATAAGAAGATATATAAAAGACAACTAAAAAAAGACTAAGACAAAATAGACAGGGACTAAAAAGAGAATGGTTATTTTAATGGTTATTTTGCTGGAAGTTATCAGGGAGGAGAAGCTCCTCTCTGGAACACAGCAGTCAGACCAGCAAAAGAACCAAACCAATCCTTTAAAACAATATTCAGTTATTTCACCTGCAAAAACCAGGTGACTACAAGGGCCTTGTGCTGTGACTATTGGGGTGGTAACACAACACTGGCATAATTCTAACAGCTAAGCTACACAAAAGGAAATTTATCTGTGCATATGTAACAGGAGAGCCTTTACCTGTTTAAGCTTGTTCACAAACCCCATCAGACACAACACACTGTCTAGATTTTTACCTAGCAGATGTACCTTTTTCCCCCATTACATCCTTTGACCATAAACACATTAAAATAAACATACATATTTTGATTTGGTCTAATTCATATGGCCAAACTCAGGTATTTTAATGTCCCTGTGGATGTTTTATTATTGATGCATCTTCAGCACACGTTAAGATCAAAGAAACCCCATAAGACCAAAAAGAGAGAAACACAGCCAAGGGATGGGGCGAGTACATATCTGTCTCACTTTGGCTTGGGTAGTCTGGGTAAAGAAGAGACTTCACTAAACACCCAGATGATAATATATGGGATGCTAGAGATCTCTGGGATTTTAGCAGAGAACTTCTATCCAGCTGTAGGATCTCCCCACATTGCCCTTCTCAAGGCAAGGCTCTGGGATTTAAGCTACTTGCAGCTGTATGGCAGAAGAGAGGAGATGCACCCCAAGGACCTGACAGCCTACACAGAAGAAATACCACATCCACTACTGCTGGGTTGCACAATCCAAGACAAAAATGTGTTTCTTCATTATACAAAACACTGCAAATGCAGTGTTCTCTTCTCTGAAAATTAAAATATTCACTTCAAAGTGTTGACACAGAATAAATGATGCCAGAACAGAGAGAAACACCTTTCAACTTAACTTACAGGCACCTGGGTTTAGTTTTTACTACTGCTTCTGCCATCATACCTGCCTAACAATGCAGTGTTCACAGCCGAATTTGTTTTTAAAGTTGAAGGGCAGAGTATTTTCACTATTTTCTGCAAATCCTATTAGCAACAAGTCCATGAATTTCACAAGCGAACAGAAAGGCTATAAATGTAACAATTTCAATGCCAACAGTGCTTATTCCCTCACCTAATAAAATCCAGCACTCTTGTAGTCTGAGCACGCTCCCAATCCCTGCAACCTTCCTTCTCAGGCACGACCCTGCACAGCTGTACAGGGAACATCCACCTGAATGTTCAGCTCCAGTAACAAGGGAAAAGGAAAGATTATTCCACATCCACTGGTAAATGCACTTGCACACATGCAAACTAAAACTCAAGACACCAGTGTCCCAAAGCACTCTGGCAGAATCCTGGCATCCCTCTGCAATCCAGGTTAGGAGCCTGCATTAAGGGACAAACTCCTGTTACATGACAGCATTGCCTGCATCTTACAACTACTAGGGACAACTTTATTTTCCATTTAATTTTTTGTATTTTGTATTTGTATTTTGTACGAATACAAAATTTTTTAGAGAAAGGCATTTTGAATACAAAAAAGCCTACTGGACATGCACAGTTTCCATGTTATTTTTGCTATCAATTTTAACAAGTATGCAAATAGATTGACTCAAACAAGATACAGCTTTCACACTTTCTGTTCTGTAAGTGAAGACTAAATCAGAAACAGTAGTATTGGTATTATATATAGAATTTAGTATTATTTTAGTATTGCTGACACTATTATTGTAAGTCAATTTACATAAATACTTTATCTGGGATCAAAGAAATGATGCTACACTTTATTTCATGTACTAGTGTACTTGGTTTGGCCAGATCTCAGACCAACATCAGCAATCCAAGTGCCAACAATACAGTTTCTCAACATCCAACAATCAGAATTCATGTTTATGCTGGCTCATGACCCTCATGATGCTTTATCTTCAGGTGGAAACAGAAGAGATAAACAGCAGGCAAAAAGCACGAGTTCTAGGTTGTTAAGGATTTTCAAGGCTAGACTGCATTTGAGTTTTGTTCAGAAGTACAGAGAGGATCAGTGAAGACCACGGCAGGTACCTGGTGTACACAGATGGCAGGTACACGATGTTCCTGCAGTGCTGGGTCTTGCTTTCTGCACTGCTGCTTTTTAAACCTTTTATAATGGTAATGTGCATTTCAGTATAGCTCTAACAACTTAACCTCAGTCCTCATATTTGATTACTGTTCCTTGAAAAAGACATCTGAAGGAACTGGCAGAGCTCTGTGGAAAGGAGAAGGTATTTCTCACCACTACAAATGGCCTATCTATCTACAGGTATCTATCTACCTATCTATCTACAGCAATTTTTATTTTCTCCTAAACCTTACAATACAGCAAGTGGTTAAACAATCTGGGTATGCCCTAAATCAAATTATTCAGGTATATCCAGGTGCTGAACTGACACTAAAATAGCATCTTAAAATAGTCTCTGCTGCTGCTGAAGATCACAGAGAGTCCAAATTTCTCTGAAGATCAAGGAGGCAGCTGCATACATTCAACCACAACACGACTTACAGTTCCAGATCTCAGTGAGTGAATTAACGTGGGAGACACAAACAGTAGGGTGAGCAAAGCATCCCAGCTCACAGAAAATCCAAGCCCACTAAACATAATCAAGTATACAGCTATCTTTTGAATATGAGCTGAACTTCTGAAGTTAGCATACACCATTAGCAATTCCAGGTGCTGGCACCACTCTCTGCCTGGAAGGCACTTAACACACCATCTTCTAAGTGGCAGCAGAGGAAAAGGAGCAGATATCCCTCCAGCCTCTCCTCTGCTCAGGTCCAAAGAGCATCTAGACAAAGCTGCAACCAAGAACAAGGCACTCTTCCCAAGCTGCCCACTTCTCCAGGTGCTCTTCTGAACTGAACCAGTAGATAGGACACAATTATTCTTTTGGAAGTAGTGACCTAGTTTCAAAGCTGCTTCTCCCAAGACACCCCTTCCTCTACCTTTGGTGCACCCTCACCTGGGAAACACATAAGCCTTCTGCCACCCCCATAGCAGGTCACTCAGCTGGGAGATCTCTCCCCAGGAAAGAGCGCTGCCAGGAGCAGGACAGTGGCCAGATGAACTGATCTGACACACCACGTGCCTATGGGGGTGTAGCACATCCCCACTGGAGAAGCTAGTTACCAAATTAATAACCCCTTCCCAAATTTCTGAGCATGATGTAGAAAACAAAATTGCATGCTACCACCGACAATGGGTTTACAACACAGAGTTTAACTAGCTTTTTGTACTATGCAACTGTCCATACTTAGGGTAAAAATGAACCATAATTGCTCAACAACTCCACTTAAAAAAAATTCCTACTTCAGAAAACACAAATATCTATTTACAAAGCTGTATCCTGCCAAAAATTCTAAATACTTTTATTGTACACCTATGCTTTGATTTAATAAAGCATGCATCTGTGGTGGTTAATGTGCATTTCAAGGTATATTAAAAATGAGAGATCAAAAATCAGCAGTAGCCCAGTTAATCTCTGCAAATATTTTGCTCCATCTACATTAACTAGACCCTGTCTAGCATTAAGCCTGTCAGTACTAAGCCAGTTTTACTTTCTTAGGTCTAGCCTGTTAACGTGATGCCAATAGCAATAGCTGTACTTTAAGCTGAATTCAAAATGACTAAAATTTCACACATCATCTTCTGTACACTTTTCAGATCAGGAAGCAGGTCAACTCTGAAACTACTTTTAATAGACCTGCTAAACACATGTATGATCCAACCATTCCAGAAAATAGTGTCTCCTGTTTAAATTAGAACCATTACAGTGGGCAGAGAGCTTGGCTGATCAACAGCTGCAGCAAGCACCAACTCCAGGTCTGAAGGCGACCTGGAAATTTATATCCCTGTGCTGAAAATATCACAAGGAAAGCTAGTTTGGAGGCTAAACCCCCCACAAATACATTTAGACTATGATTTGAGATAACTGTTTGACATTTTAATATGTACTAAAGTCAGAAAATAGTAACCCACCTAGTACAGGCGAGAAAGCTGAAGATGCTTCAGATGTATCTCCAAGTTGGAAAATGCAAGAGACTATATTAAGTTACAAGGAATACCCTTGTGAGAGGGGAGTGGGGGAAGGCAACAGAAGTGAAGACATCCAGAAGCAGACCTGTAATGGGAACAATTTCATCCCCACAAGTGGTTTGCCTCTGAACAACATTCAATTTTTATAATGGTAAAACCATGTGTCTGCACTAGGAGCTATTTAAGCTTGGATTTTATACCCTTGGACCTTTGCTACAGCCCTGCAGTGCATTTCTTGGGAGAGGCAGGCCCAGGTGTCAAATGAAGGGTCTTGGGAATGTTTAAAACAAAGTTATAGAAGTCATTAATGGCTGAAGAGCTTTCTCTTCCTCCTGCCTCCTCAGTCAAGTTGCCTCACTTGTTTGTGAGATCAAACACTAAAGCAGACCAGTGAACTGAGCTAGGTTAAAAATAAACCCAAAATAAGGAAGTTATTTTAAATTCAGATCTCTTCATTCATCTCCTTATGAGCAAGGAGGCAAAAGGGAGGCACAGAGGTCAAAAAATCCCTGCTCTAGAAGACACTTCTCTGTAGCAGCGTTAAACTGAATTAGACATAACTGTTCCCCTGGATCCCAGCAGTACATAAAAGCTATCTCATATAATGAAGTCTGGTGCCCAAACCAAAATCCAGGACCTTCCTTGCAGCTGGTGCTCAGTTTTGGGTTAGAATCCTCTTTCTTGCAGGCACTATTCTGTGCTGAACTGCTGCACAGCCACCTGACACTGTACCAGTCAGGAGAGACTCCTTAGGTGTGGGAGATGTTTGACACTTCTGGCCCCAGGGGGGTCTAGCACACACACCTGCTAAGAAGGCTTCTGCTACACTAATTTAAACAAAAGCCAGGTAACAATAATAATAATCTTGAACAAAATGGGCCTTGAAGATGTGCTGTGTTCAGTTCAGTGCTAGTAGTATAACTTTATTAGCAAAAGCAAGTGTTTACACATTTGGAAAGGCATTGGAAAGGCTCCCATCACTCATGTTCAGACCTTGACTAAACTGTACTTCAAGCAATCACAATACTATTCTTGGATTTGACTTGTTTTGCTCTTCAAAGGTGCCATAAAATATCTAAATTTTGATTCATCTTCATTATTATTTGCAATAAGGATTTAAACAAATATGATTTGAAAGACAACAAACAGATAAACACACTGACAGAACCACTTGAGGCACAGGCTCTCGCTGCCCTCACACTAACACCTTGCAGTTCATCATACTGCAGGATGCTGAAAGGTCTTACAGAATTAGTTGGAATGTTTTCTTAATCCAGCAAGAGAGGTCACTGACCAATAAAGCTGGAGTGGTTTTATCCCAAGTTTAAAGGTCTGAAGGCAGATGCTGAGGTTCCACACACGTTCCTCAGTGGCAATGCCAAAATGCTCAGTGCCACCTCTGCACCCTGATCTTCCCCAGAGCCATTTCAGCTCCTGCTCAGCTGCAGGGACTGGAGAGCCCACTGGTTTCACTCCTTATATCCAGCAAAGCAGAGAGGAGAGAACAGCCATGGCTGAACTCAGCTGCTTATCAACAGGCAACCAACACAGGCAAAAAGAGATCAATTTTTGTGCAATTTGCTGCTTATTTACCCATTAATCTGTGCTATTATCAAAATCAAGAGAGGGATTCCCTCAGCAGAGATCCACTGGTAAATAAAGGAGCCACAGAGCTTTCCCTCCTTCAGAGGGAAACCCCAAGAATGCTTCCCAGTAAGGACCATATCCCTCTCACCAACCCTACCCTACTTTTGATTACACACTTCAGGGAACAGGTTTTAGGTCACACCTAAAAATCAGGACGAATCTGCCAAGGACAAAAAAGTATTTTAAAATCGATATGGAACTGAAGCAATACATTTGAAGAAACAAACAATTATTATAAAATCCTGTGACTAAACTTTTAGAATTAACTACTTTTAAAGAAATTATTGGTAAGTTTTGATAACTGGCATATTTAGTTTGATTTTTTTTTTTAGCTTTGCTGCTTATTTTTAGTTCCTACTTTTAGAAGGGGGGGGAACGAAAAAGAAAAAAACCCAGCACTTAAGCTTATGGTTACCTTTGTGGTACAACAGAAATATTGCAAAGTGCTGTACTAAGTTTTGAGGGGACTGATTTTTTGGTGCAGGGTGTAAGTCCGAGAAGTATCTGAAACAGTCAGACTGAAATAAAGGAGATAAAAGCCACACAGGAAGAATGAGAAGAGGGAAAGAAAAGCAGAAGAAAATTGTGAAACACCACTACTGTAATTGCTACTAGCAGGGATGGTTTTGCAAGTGGCTTGTGACCAGTCACTGTTTAATTCATATAATTTACAGCCATATTTGAGTTATCTCTGTGCTCAAACTTCTAATAGTATTTACTGTCCTCCAGAATTAGGTTCACCCCTCCATATTATTAAACAAGAAACACTTAATAAGGTGAAAAACTCTTTAAAAGAGGTCAATTCCTTGCTACTCCCAATGAAGAAGAAAATCTAACTATTTTTAGCTTGATTTAATGAACAATAAAAAGATTCACACAGCCTCTGTTTAAGCAGACTTCTTTTCTAAACAGGTACACCTCTCATTGCCTCAGGACTTGAAGCTTATTTATATACCCCCACTGCAGCATCTTAGTGTCCAGTCAGCTGCAAGCTCTGTAACAGAAACAAATTAACCACTTATCTAAATGGGAGAGTTAAGATATGCTGGGAAGGCAACCTTGTGTCTAAAAATTGTTACCTGATTATGGCTACCAGAAACAATTGGTGATATGTAACTGAGGGGTATTTCAGGACTAAACAGCAAAGACTTCACTGCATCAAGAAAACTAACTGGCTTTAAAAGGAGGAAGGGAGATTGCAAGTTCTGCCACATCTCCAAATGAAGTGATCTCGGTTCTTGGAAAAAAACAAAGGTGATGCAGAAACCCACATGCCCCTATAAAAGGATCTAGACCTCCACCTGGATGCCTAAAACAATAGGTATTTTTAAATGAAGGGAAGAAAAAAAATAAATAAAAACAAAATAAACTATTCACTCCCCAAACATTTTTTAATATCTTCATTCTTTTCCAATAATCAGAGACTATCCAGACAAAAAAAATGCAACAGGTTACAGTCCAAAAACTGCATAGTGGTAAATAAGCATAGTCATAGAGGGGCTGGGGCAGCCTGGTAGGACCAGATCCGTAACAGTCCCTATCACAGCTGAGGGACAAATAGTGATGCCTGGAAATACAGATCCCAGAGGCAGATCCTAACACCTGCAAACTAGAATGTTTGTATCACTAAAGCCACAAGCCTCTGTTGCTGCCACCACCATGTCCAGCACAGTAGAACTAGAGAATATGGGCAAATTTAAAACACCTGCCCAAAAGTCCTCATCCTCTACTATTTTAGGTATATATATTTGTTTATACATATAGATATATATTAACTTAATTATTACCTTATCCACTACAGATGTAAAGTCTGTAGATTTTCAATTCACCAATTAGCCATTTTATGAAAAAAATTTACACCACTAATGCCTGATCTATTTATCAGAAAGAAAATTAACCCACTAAGTTATATTTGGAATTTAAAACCTTCACCAAGTTTTAATAGGCATCCTCATACTTTTATCAAAATCTCCATCAAAGTTCTGCTGAACAGCATTAGGAATATTAGAAAATAACTCACCAAAACATATGGGAAAGAAAACCTCTGATGTGGAAACACACAACCATACCTTTCTTCAAATACAGCTCAATGGAAATTCATCCAATTGTTGTATTAGTTTAACACCATATTTAGAGCCCTAAAACAAGATTGTCCTTAGATCTTTACAAGAACACATACACATCTGGAGATGCCATATTTTTAAAACCATCCTTACAGTTGCACCTTGTGAAATCATCAGATGATCAAGCTTAGAGCTCAGTCAACACCAGTGATACTCCTACACATCCTTTGCTACTTACACCAGGAAAAGGGAAATTATGAAAAATGACCTTAAGAATTTTCACAGATTTCTGCATTTAAAGCAAGTTCTACTGGAGTGCATTCAACCCCTTAACACGCAAAACATAAAGCTCCAAATTTCGTTTCTCAGCACTTTTATGTTTCATATCAAAGAGATGCGACTATATTAAAAACAACTCATCACCTCTCCTAGGCTGCAAAACACTGCAGTACTGCTAAAAAAAAAAAATCTATTTTGCACTTTCTCCTCATACGATATTCCAGCTCAGTATCCACATCGTTTTCCTCTGGCTTGGAATAAGCTTTGAGGGCAAGCTGAGGTGCTGCTTTTGGTGTGGAAAGCCCGATGCTGCTCAGTGGAGGACTGTCCTATCTCCACACACCAGCACATACGCAAGAATAAGCTGAGGTACCAGTGTTTTCTCCTCCCCAGTTTAAACGGGATGCTCCTGGCACACCTTCTCTGAGTGGCATCACTCAGGAACTCGCTTTACAGCTGCAGTCAGGGAGAACTCCAGGTTTGCAGACACTGAACATCCTCTACTCCTAAGATGTTTCATGCTACAAAGAATGATTTTTGTTTAAATCTTAAATGGCTCAGGAATTACTCACTTCAGTAATATTTAAAAGAGCTGCCAAACAGCAATTAAAAACACTGAGCTATGATGTACTGATTACAGCAGGGAATTGTAGTTTTCTCAAAATTTATCATTTAGTTTTAGTCTCCACATTTTTAATGCATTTTGCTTAACATGTATGCCCGTGCTGTTATGTTGGACAATCAAGCTGTGTTAGTCTAGATGCATCTTAAGTCAAATATAAATCAGTTTTCAAATGCATTTTTAAATTCTGAAGAGAATCTCAAAGACCCTTAGACTAATAGTCTTCTCCAAACTGGAAGTAAATTAGCACAGTACTTTCAAAATCCATCTACTACTTTCCAGAAGTCTAATTATTTTTAGTTTACATAGAAGGCTGAGACTTTGTTATCTAGGCAAACTGAAGTCAGAATACGACACCATTTCCAAGATGACCATTCTTCATTTTGCTGGCAAGTCATTCAAACCCCATTCAATGTTTTTAAACTTACAGAGCTTGCTTTACTACAATCAGCAAGCCAAGCTGAAAAATAAATGGATTAACAGAAATATTAAAATGTATTAGGTCTAAGCCTGCAACAACATGCACAGATATATTATGCCCCAGCCATTGCCACTGATTAGTTGCACTGGCACTCTTTTTACTAGTGTATGAAATTAAAATGCTAAAATTACTGCAGCAAAATACATTAAGTGACCCAAGAAAAAAGTTTCAGAAAATGACACTGTATAACTGACAAATAAGATAGGCAGTCTCCAGCCACCCTTCTACTTGTCAGAACACTTTCTAATAACTGTTAATCCTGTTGCTGGCAATGTCAAACTAGGGCATAGTAGATTTTGACTATATTAATATACATATGTATTTGAGGGGGAAAAGCACACTTGCTATAGATTGCTAATGCCTTGTATTGCAAGCCACCAATTTTACTCTTTCACAACCAACGTCCTACAGCCCCAAGATACAAAGTCAAATTAAAGCAACTGATCTGAGACACCACAAAGCACAAACTAAAGCAAACAATGTCCTATTTTAAATTTGTTATCATTCAAGAAAAATTGGATACTTTGCAAGCTTTAAACCAGTTCATTTTCACCCTTACCCCAAATATTGAATGATGTCATGCAAGATGTACTGGCTAAACTGGTTTAACTGCTACAGGCTGGATGCACTGTTCAGATTTGCCTGTGATAAATTACTTAGCAGCAATGAAACTGATTCAGTTCTAATCAATTACCTTCATCTGCCTTTTTAAAGTAGTTTGGGCTTCTCTTACTTCTACATGCATAACTTGACAACTTGCTACTTTACTTGGTATAACCACCTAGGAACAGGGAGCAGATTTTGCCAGTCAATAGCATAGAACACCTGGAGTGCAGTAAGGAAGTCTGAGATACACAGTTCATCCTGAGGAGCATCCAATCTGTGCTTCCTTCTGAAGTTTACACACATCTTCCATTATTCCACTGTTTCCACCTCTGCTTTACAGAAAGTTTAATAAATCTGACAACCTATGGAGCACCAGTTCACAAAGAATGCACTGAAGGAACTCTGGACATAGTTTCTACTACTCTTCACAAGTCATCAACACTGCTTTCCCAGTTGGCACAAAGCTGCTACCTGAGAACAATGCAGTGCACACGTTTTCCCAAGGTTGAACATGATGTTTCCAGGGCTACTAAACGTGATCATTACTGGGGATAAGAGGCCAGGCCTGGTTCTTCACTCTAGGTATAACCTCAGAATTAACCTAATTTTGCTTGTTGTCTACTGCATCAGCATTTTTATCTTCCTTCACTTGGCCATCATCTATTTCATGGAAAAATGTTAAGGCTGGAGAGGGGAAGGGGCAAGAACAACATATAAACAAGCAGACACCTACAGTCATATAATGAATTTAGTCTGCATATTCTCCTCTCAAACACACAGCCCCATTTTATCACCACTTGGCTGGAAGCAACATAGAAGACAGTAAAGGAGCTCAGAGGAAAAGAGGGATACAGGCCGTCAGGAGAAAGGCATGGAAACAAGCAAAAAAAGAAATGAACACTGCTTTTATGTATGCAAATGACACTAAATTGCCAGGAATTGAGAATACTAATGAGGATAAAATATGAGAGGGAAGCAAGCATTCAGAAGACAGGCAAAAAAATAAGTTAAGTACTTGAGACCAGTACCACACAGTGGGTCAGAAAGCTAGCAAATTCTGTCAGTAATGAGCAAAACAGGAATGAACAGCAAGGAACACAAACTTTCAGCTGCATGAAAACTGCAAAAAAGTGCAATTTTAAACTTTTCACATACATACATACGTGTTAGGCTTTTTCTTGTTTTTATAAATATCTTGCGTCATTTCACCTGAAATTCAAATCTCAGTTTTAAATTGCCCTAACTAAGGAAAAAGATGGCACTGCCTGTGAGAGGCTGCAGAGCTGACACAAGGAGAGAAACAAGTGTGTGACCTGACCTACCAGTCACTGCGTGACACTGTCTTGCTAAGCCTGTGCTGGCTACTTCAGGACAGAAACTTCCCTAATGGGAAACACACGTACATATGCAACTATGGGCAGAGGCTGAACCTACAAAAAAGCAGATTCAAATTATAAACAAGGGAAACTTACAGTTATTAAGCTGCAAATGAGACTTTCCACGAAAGAACTTTTCGAAATATGTAACGGTAGAATTGTATTAAGCAGAGTTCTTTGAAGCTCATGCATTTGTGAAAAGATGTTACAGTGGAAGTATATATAAAGTATCAGATTTGGATTCAATTACACTTTAAGAGCAAATCACTAGCAACGTAAGAGCTGTAATTCTCTGCATGATAAAGCAAACTGCACACCCTACTTACAGTATAGAAAACCCATTACTTATTTCTTCCACTAAATTTACTTAGCATAAAAATAAACTCTTCAGAATTTCTACAGGATAATTTACTAATCACCACCCCAAACTGTTAATTTATCTAACACCCAGGCACCAACGGCTCATCTGCACACTCCCACTCTGTTTCGGCCCAAAGGCAGCCACAATCACATGCTTCTGTGCAACAATGAATAAATGAGGGGTGCACACCAAATCCATGACTAGCAACAGAATTTGGCCAGGTAACTCTCAGCATCTGTGCCACCTCAAGCAGCCCTTCCTGCCCCAATGCCAAACCTTTACCACATGCATACAACATGAAATGGGGCTGCAGGGTAAACCAGATTAAAAACCTGAACTACATTTTAACCTGCCCCTTTTTGTCTGTAGCAGTCACAGGGAGGTGTGCTAACCCAACCTGGTGTGGCATGTGAGGGGAAAACCAGCGACAGCAAACGCTTTGTCCAAGTGTCCCCTCAGCCCGGCAAGGGGCTGCCTTCAGCTGAGGAGACACAACCCCTACAGTGCTCACAAATTTAAAGTTTCTCTGTCCATATATCACTACTGCCAAGCCTCAGTAAGGCTAAAGCTGATACTATCAACATTCACGGGTAACAAGACTAAATACTCAGAGGTGTCTGGTGTCACCACAGCATTCTAGCAAGTACTGCAGGTAGGTGAGGCTGCATCACACCTGGTCCCACTGAGCAGGTACCTGCCCCTCACCACGGCTGTCATTGCTTCTTTCCTTCATGATGCAGAAATTAATTTTTCTTTCTAAAGAGAATGTCTTCATTCCTAACTAAGTCAGAGCCCTCTCTAGTACTACTTTCATTTACACAGAGTGTCCATAAGGTCATCAAGGAAAAAAGGGGAGGGGGAAAAAACAGGGATATGAGAACAGAAACTCAAAATACCATATCTGATTCAATCTTGAAGAGTTTAATTCCACACTTCGATTACTACATCTGAAATTGTTCATCCAGTGTAGCTGTGCACGAACTAAGCAAACCTTCACATAATTCAAAATCAAGATGTGCAATTTTCCACTGTGCATTCTTCACATACCTCCTAAATCTAACGTGATCACTCACTGAAGAATGGCATCCAACACTGCTCTATGCATGGTAAAATTAAACTAACTACCTGTTATTAAGTCTTGTCCTCACTACTTGAAAATACCTCTAAAGAAAGCATAAACACCCATATATTAAGATGAAGAAAATTGTTTCACACATTAAATTAATATATAACCCATGATGTCAACTTAGAAATAATCTGATCTCTGTAGTCTCATAAATTTAACACACTTTTTTCGAGAAACATTGGAATTGGCAGTACTGGAATAAACCTCCAAAGACTAAATTTTTTTGGTTTCGTTTTTACATGAATGTAAATGAATAGTTCTGTAAAGTCTCACAAATTAGCAAGCTTGTCATATCACCTGGAATCAGCTGTGCATGGCCTAATAGATTTCAAATAGATTTCTGAGACAATGATTTATTCTTAGTGTCACTGCGTTGGTATGTGCAGAGACTCTTTCCTCATTTCACCAATGGAGGTGGCCACCAGTGTGATTTTCACCACCTCACAGGGACTTCTACTTCTGCATGTATTTTGGACTTCTGTATGCCCACTAGCAGAGTGGATGCAATCCAGAGAAGTTCAGGACTCCTTTAAACTGCATAAAAACGTTCAGCATGTCACAATGAACCCAGTATGGTAGAGCATTTAGCCCATAAAATTCAAAATAAAAACATTAAATACAGCCAATATTTTAAAGGATTTGAAAAGGACATTGAGAAAATCCAGACAGCTAGAGGCTATCAAACAATCTGCTGGAAACTATAACCCACAAGATGTTCACATTTGTATGCACACAAACATGAGGTATATTTTAAATCACCTCCTTTTACGTATTGGTCCCACTACACATAAACACCGGTGTGGCCATTTTTTTAAAACAAAACTGAAAACAGTCACTCAGACAGTAAATAAGTTTTAGCTATTATTATAAAAAATAGAGACTTATGTTTAAGAAAGCCATACTGTATGTAATGACCTTCTAATCTTGAAGTGTAGTCCCACAGTCTCTGTGACAAACTTCCACTAAAACACCTTTGCTTTTCCCGACTTCAATGGCTATTATTTAGCAGAAAGGTACACATGCTAAGTCGATCGTCACGTTTTTAAGCAAAATATCTTGTGTTGGCGAATATTTGTGTCACTGTCGATTAAAGCGGCTGTATCTAAATTGGCATCTTCACAGCGAGGCGTTCTAAACGATATTTAGGTAGTTGGTGGTTTTGACCTCCAAGTCAATCCGTACGAGCAGCTCCCTGTGCCCGTCCTTCCTTAGGGAACGAAACCCCACCGTACAATTTGCCCAGAATAATTTTACATCGTTGAATTCAGACAGAAGGTGTCGTTCAGAGGAGGGGAGGGTGTGTAAAAACAACAACACAATGCAAAAAAAAAAAAAAAAAGGCTCCGCTAAAGGCACCACCGGAGACTACACCGGACGGGGGTAGGGAACATGCAAACGTAGTGCCTCCTTTATCGAGCCAGCGCAACTGCATGACGGTGCAGGATGCGGGCCGCGGGCTGTGCAGGCGCTACACATGGCCAGCGCTGCCCGCCGACCCGCGCAGGCCCGGCCGGCAGCGGGTTCTGTAAATAACCCTCGGAGGGTTAATTAAAAATGGCGAGCAGCGTGGCTGCCTGCATACAATGAGCGGCCGGGCAGGGCAGGGCTGCAGCCCCCCGCCCGGCAGCCCCGCGACAGTCGAGTCCCCTTCGCCCCGAGACAAAATCCTCCCCCGGAATCACCGCAACTACTTTGACCGGACCCCCGTCCCCCCCCCGGCTGGTCCCCACGCCCCGCGGGAGGCTCCGGGGGCGCGGGGCTCCTTTTGTAGCGGCGCTTCCCCCGCGCCCTCCCCCTCCCGCGGTGCAAATTCCTGCGGAGCCCCCCCGGGCCGCCTTCCCCCGACCCC
>WEIV01014167.1:753757-796169 GCA_013390005.1 Calyptomena viridis | reverse complement strand
GGCTCCGGTTGGGTCCCGTGGGCTCGTTTGGCCCTTGCGCCCAGGCCCGCGTGTGTGGCTGTGCGGCGGCTCGCGGTGGGGCACGGCCGGGCCGGGGGCACTGGGTGTGAGCTGGGCCCGCACCGTCCTCCGGCAGCGCACCGTCCGTCACTGCCCCACTTGCGGGGCATGGACAGGCAGAAAAAGGGCATGTTTGTACGATGTGCAGAAAGAGAAAAATCTGCTGTAAACAAGACTGTTCCTCGCCTGGATGCCGCTATTCTTTATGAGCCTTGTCTGGAGAATGCAGTCCCTTGCAGGGGAAGAGACTTTTCCTGGGATGGACAGAGAAGGCGGGGTGCACATGAATAAATAAAGTCTGGCTGGTCCAGTCTGGGATTAGAGCAATGAAGGAAGCAGCTTCATTTAAGGATGAAAACGTAGTTGGAAGGCTGTAGAGAGTTCCATTAAACAGTCCAGTGTTTACTTCGGAATCCTGGGAAACAGGCAGCAGGATAGTCTCCAAAGGGAAGGACTCAGAACGTGCAAAACTGGGCCTGCTGAAGGGATTGAAAATGTACCCAAGCAGACACTGCTGGTCTGACTGCAAGTGGATAAACGAATGAAAAATTTATTTGTTTTCGTAGTTTATAAAATGAGCAAGTCAAAACCAATCTGAGGGACAAATGCGACCTGTCTGGGCTCCAGCTTCTCAGCAGCACAGGAGTCTGCAGGGGTGGGCAGGAGAGGAAAATAATTTATAAGTATGAAGCCCTGCCTTAAGAAGCAAATTCTAATGCTAGAAAGAAGAAAAATAAATGAAGCTGAAGATATTAGTGGGAAGATCAGTTTTTAAAAACCATTAATTGGATAGTTTGCCTTCCAAAAAGTACATTCTGACTTTCCCTGTTGTTCCTCTGAATTTTCAAAAGCTGTTTAAAGAAAAATTATTTACAAATCTGGAAATTATTTCTTACTATTGACCTAGGCAAAAGCATGACAAATCTGCCAAACCTGGATTTACAATACATCAGCAAAAGAGGGGGATTAGGACAGAGGTTCAGACAGAGATTGATGCACATATCTTTAGTTCCCCACTGCCAGTCTTTCCCTATAATTACCTCCCAGAACAATTGCTGTTTCCTAATGACTTCCATTCCAACCTCCTAAATCATACACAGGTTTAAACTCATCCCTCCATCCTCCCTCTACAAGCAATCCCCAATACAGGATGAACCAGTATGTCACAACAAGAAGGTGTCTGTGGGTTATTACCCGATTCCTCGGCCATGGACACTGGGCTTGTGGGCAAGGAACAACTGAGGAAAACAGTTTCACTACTGCAAAGAATGAGTCCTTAAAATTAACTGTAAGCTGATGTTACCATAAGCCTTAAAAACATTCTTTGATAAACAACAACTTCTCTGAGCTGAGCTTCATTTTAAGGTAGATAATTTTCCCGAACTGTTGAACTCACCTGTTTGAAGGGAGCAGAAATCATGCAAAATGCATCTTTACAAATTCTTTGCTGTGGAGAAGGTTGTATGGAAGAGAGAGGCAGGAATTTTCCTGTTATTAGCTGCATGTGGGAACAATGTATCATCACTCTGTGAAGGCAGCATGTCGCAATCCAGCACTTGATTGTATATTCCTAACTTAAACCAGTTTTATCTTTTCAGAGTCCAGGAACAATAGTGTCTGAGGTACCTTAAAAAGTTTTGAAAAGACATGAAAATGTGCCATTTATATTGTACAGCAAAGTCTATTGAGGATTGATTCAAGTATTTATATTTGAGAGGGACTATATTTTAAGTATGTGTATATAATAATCTCAAATGCATTTCTGAAATAGTTAAATAGGCATTTTATACCATCAGCCAATGATTGTAACATTGTGATTTGATTGTTTCTAGGCAGGAAACAGAAATCTTATTAATTGCTGAGCCTAAAGTGAAGTCCAGAGCTCAGCATATGCTAACACTTTATCCCAACTACATGAAGAATACTTCTGCTGAATATTCCTGGCCCATTGCCATTCCCTCATGAAACTTTCTGCTGTTCACCTTCCTCCAGCACAAGGCACAAAGGTTCTGTCCTTTGAAGGAAATGATGGTCACCTTTGTGTAACCGCCTGGCCACATCATTGCTGCCGGCATTTCACCCAGCCTCCTCCAGCACTGATACCAAATCACTTATCCAGCTGCTCCACAAATGCCTTCCATTTTCTTATAAATCTGTTTCTGCACTGTACACCATGTCCTCAACAGTCACATCCCCCTATGACTCCCATGCACTGTAGTTTTGATGGCAAATTCCTTGTGCAGAACACTTGGGCAAATCCCTGGCAAGGGTTACTGATATTAAAAAATAAAAAAATTAAAGATCATGATCAGATGATCATGATGATGAATACAGTCTATGTATCCATTCCTTTCATCCTTGCCCTTCCTTTTCCACTCCTTCCTTTCATTTCTTATACCCACTTACTGAATCTTGACTAAATTTAGGCCTCTATCCTGTCAACTAACCCAGTCCCTCTTGGCTCTTGTGCCCCCACAGAGCACTTAGGAATCTGGTGAAGCTGCACCTGGGCAAAGGATTTCATCCTCCAGGTCCTGGTCATAGATCAGCAGGCAAAGGAGGTCCCTTACTGTGTGTTTGGGGTCAACAGGGCTGTGGGACTGGCTGCAGCCTCCCTGCATTCCCTCTACATTAGTCATCGTAATGAGAGATGACGTTAAAGAGGTGCTATCATCTTTAAAATGCCATTGAAGAAATGGGCTTTATTTATTTTGTGAGGCTGACCTGCTCCCCAGCCTCCCTGAAATATAAAAATAAATCCAACTCAGGCTGTTTATTTTTAAAACACTCACAAGCCAGTATTTGTGCGCCAAGCTGAGCCATCAGGAACCATCAGGATCCCCGTGTCTCCCTGTGTTTCTGCTCTCCAGGTGAGAGATCCTGCCCATGGGAGAGCCAGGGAGGTTCCCCCTGCCCTGCTGCTGCCCCACACTGAAGATACCCCATCTTCAGCAGGGCCTGATGGCCACTACTTGGAAAACTAGGAAGGAACCACAGAAAACTGGGCTGAAGGAAAGGAGGGGGGTGCTTAGCCCATCCTCTGCCCTGTGGCAGAGTGAGCCAGACCAGGCGTGTTTCTGCCAGCCTGCTTATCTCCTCCCTGCTCCTCAGCTGCTTCAGGAATTCTTGCTTCCCACTTGGCTCCACTTGCTGCCCTGGCTTGAGTGTCAGAGATGTCCTCTCCTGGCCAGTCTCTACACCTGCTTGCAGCACCACGGATGGTGCTCCATCATGTGTGAAGGTGGCCATGTCTGTAATTAAGAAAATGTATAGCCATTTAATGACAGAAGAGCAATTACACCAGCACACACCCTTAATACAGATGCACTAAACCAGCAGAACTGGGGTTGCTGCTTGTGCAGCTTACTCTGCTATGTTTGTGGATGAATATACATTCATGCAGACGTGCCTCTGTGCCAGCAACATACTTCCTCAAGACACTGAGGATTTCCCTTTAATCAAACAAACATTATCTTTTAAGGAGAGATATAAATCCTTATTCCGTAATAATAAAAGAAGGTAAATCCATTGCAACTGAATACATGCCATAGTTCAAAGATTTACGTGATTTACAAGGTATGTTTTGGAGCAGTTTTTTCAAAGTTTTTTCAAAGCCACATGACTTTCAAAGAGAGTTGGGACATCTATTGTCATAACTACTAGGAAAAAAAAAGAAAAAGGGTTGATGAATTTTAATTTTTACAATAGAACCAAGCCCATTTTGCTGAAAACTTGAATGTTTACCCCTAAGGTGGTAGTCGGTGATTCAGTCTCTGTTTACCATCTTTGAAAAGTAATGATCCCTTTTTTTTCACCAAATTTTGTTGGACACTATAAAGTATAAACTCAAGTGTTACAATGATAGACATCCAGAGTAAGAAGGGAATGGAAGGTACTTTACAGGTCCATCTTTTTCTGTATAATTCTAATTATTCAACTCAGGACAGCAGTAGAAGTGGTGTCTCACTCTCAGTGGATGGCAGAAGGTAAAGCTGAAAAGCATTAATGCAGTGAGGTACTTGCAACAGCCCTTTTAAAATAAATGTGTTAGTAGTGGAAGATTGAGATTTTCAGTAGGAACATGTGCTGCTCTGCTGAAGTGCTTTGACCTGCAGAGGTTCTCAATATCCTGGTAATGTGGTGTTGGAATCAGCAGTACGTGTCTGCTGCAAGGGGGCTGAGGTGTGTAAGATCTGTGTACTTACAAACAGGCAGCACAAGTGAGTTATGTGATCTTTTCTTAGAAAAAATAATAGTTTGTATGTTCTATCCATCCCTGTATCACACACCTAAACAAATGTGGCCCAGAGTACTGGGAGGAAAATGAGGTGAATTTCTCAGGCTTGGCATAGCAATTGATCACCCTGCTGCAAATTTTCCATTGTTTAATGGAAAAATTCATTTCCTGAATTTTGACAGCAAAGACAAGGATCACCTGTAATGGCATTTGGCCACTTTTCTATCCAACTGAGGGAGATGCCAAAAAATATCTGTGCCCTTTGCCCAGAGAGTTCTTGAAAACAACCTGAACAGAGACTTTCCAGTAAAGGTAACCACACTGAGACGTAAGAGATAGGACTTTGGTTCCTGGCTTTGTCTCACCTGTGTCACACCTGTGACACATCCTCTGCAAAGCACCAAATGGCTGATCCAGAAGACCACAGCACACATTTAAGTTGGCCTTGCTAACCAGAGGCATTAGTTGTGTGTCTACAAATGTATTTCCCTGCTTTGTCTGATCACAAGAAAGGGACACAGAGAAGGGCAAGTACTGTCTCAGGTAAACAAAATGCTTCCTGATGTTGACTCAGTCTGCCAGGTGTTAGTGCTGCTAAGCAAACAAACTATTAAGCAAACGGTTATGTTCAAATGAAAATAAATATAAACCGTAGTGTGAAAAATTTGAGTACTTCAAAATTTGAGCCATTGCTTCTCCCTGACATCACCTCTCTTTGCTTTACTGCACATGAAATCCCCACCTGAATGCTGAGTTTTGCTTTTGTGCACTGTAAAGTAATGCCAGCCCAGGCATTAAGCCTAAGACCTACCCTGCCATCTATCTCCTGCTATTGCCTTATCTCCTTCCTCTTCTTTCTTCCTCGGAAGAAAAACCTGCCTCCATAAATCCCTTCCTTCTTTCAATAGTCCGCATTAATGATGACCTCCTCTCTGGCACTGACTCTTCTTCACCCTGGTCTTCACTTTATCCTAACAGTTTGACAAACTGTGAAAGCAGGGAAGGGCCCACGTAAGCACAGGTGATTCCATGGCTACATCCAATCTGTATCTGTCATATTAGAATAATCAGTCTTATATTAAGGGGTAGATTTGATTTCTTCTCCAATGTGTTATTTACAATCTGGCAGAGTTCAGTACAAATGTAGGAACTGATCCCGCAATTTGATCAGCCCCGGCAAACCCAATGGAGTCTGCACAGATGGATCAGATTCCAGTATTGAAGATTATTCTTGTAAACCGATTCACATGCAAACCTCACAGAATCTATAGTCACAAAATTACTAAATAAACAAAGCCACTGACATCTGTAGTTGGCATTTTTACTTCATATGAATGTCACAGCATTGACTGGATTAATCGATTTTTGTTATGTGTCAGAAAAATGGTCCTAGGGAGGGAATTAAATAAAAGAAGTTAATAACAGATGGACACTTTTTAAAGGTAAACTTGGGAAGATACACCTTTTGCTTTGAAATGAATAAAACTAGGTTCTAGAAGACAGAACTCTTTTTCTATCCCTTTCAAGTAAGAGCCCTGTGAGCCTGCAGGGAGCTATGGGCAGGCAGATACAAGAATCAATGCAGTGTCCTTCAGTGTCTTGAGTTTCGATTTCAGGTCAGAAATGCACAGTAAAATGAACAGAAGTATTTTTCCCCCTTTTTTAAACAAAATTATGAAGCTTCATTGTTCCTACAAGAAATTCCTGAGGTGAAAGCCTGGCTTTTGAGAAAGATGTGACTGCTGAATTTAGCCCAGAGTAGGTTCATTCCTAAGTATTATTAAGAATTTGAGTTCAGTAGAAAGAAGTAGTTTGATTAGAACTGCCCGCCCTCTGATTGTTCAGATATCAGCCCTATTGTCATCCTCCTGGTTTTCCTATGCTATCTGCCAGCCAGCAAAGCTGGAGAGGTCAAAGTGCAAGCCAGCCAAAAACCCAGGACAGAATAAACAAGGCATCTTTAGCCTTTTGTCAGAAAGGCCTTAAGAAACAAATGAGATTTTTTTTCCATCCTCTTCAAGATACTTTTCAGAGGCATATGTGAACAGGAATGATTGCTACAGACATTTGAGCAGAAACTGGGAATTAATTGCTATAAAGCTGCTGCTGATGTTGGGTCTGAAGAGGAGGAGGAGTTTCTCACCACAGCAATGCCAGGATTGTGCATCATGTTGCAGAGAGGAGAAAGATACCAATTAGAGTAATAGAGCAGGGCTTGGAGCACAGAGATAAACATCTGGAAGGCTCCTTGAAGCAATTACATTTGAAGACTTAAAAATAGGAAGGATTAATTTAACTGGGATTCTGAAATGCAACTGAAACTGATAGAATTATTTGCTGGTGGAAACATATAATTGCACTTCTTCCTATTATCAGCAGCAGTTTATGGTCAGAGGAGTTTAGGAAGCTGGACTTTCAGAGAACATACAAGGAGAACTGACAATAGAGTGTGGGAGACAAGATGAGAGCATGAATTAACATTTCCACAGTGGTGAAGTCAAAGCCAAGTGTGGTGTCTGACTACCTTTATTTGTCTTCAATATTTGGCAATTAACAGTAATTGTATTTAATACAAGCTGTTTTGTTCTTTGAATAGGAAACTTAAACATTCAGCTGATGCTAACACCACAGCTTAGAACAGGCTGCACTGCTTCAGCAGGCCCTGCTTTCTAGGCAACCTCTCCTATGGCCACTGTAGTGGGAGTGAAGTGGCCTTTCACTCAGGCTTCATTTTGGCTGAGCTTGTTTTTTGGCAATAAGAAACCACTTAATTCTATTGAGACAGTTGGCAGGAAGGAAGATATTTTAGACAGTTTTAGGTATATGGTATTTGAAACACTTCTGATGCATGGTGTGGTCAGTAGTAATAGGGCAGAGGGAGGAAGGAGAATTATCAGTTAAATTTTTCAGATTTGCTATGCACAGAAAACTCTAAAATTCATATTTTTTTCAGTATATCCTCTGGTCAGAATTAATTTATTAGTCTGGAATCCTTAGGATAAGGTAATTTTCAATAATTATTTGGTTTGATCCTTGATGTCTGCAGTTGGTGCATTAAACAAAAAGCAGGACTCCTGTGACTCCTACACTCTTTCCATGAAGCATATGTGTATGTCTATGTGTATGGATGTATATGTATGTATATGTATATTTAATGTCCCAAAAATTTCTTCCAGGCTGTACTGGCAAAGGAAGTCCTCACCGAATCATCACTGCTTTACCAGTGTGGAAGGCTGTTCCCTGGAGTGTTATGAGGTGTGTAGGAACCTGCTTGGACACTTGATTTCCCTGGCTTCTCTGGAGGCTACTTCAGTGTTTTGGCAGACTGCTCCTGGTGGTGCTCATTAGATTTCTTGCCTTAGTGCTCAAAGTGCATTGATACTTTCAAGAAGTTTTTTTTAATAGCTTAACACTCAAAATCTTCTACAAAAGCATTAATTTGGTGCTTTTACATGCTCAGTGCCGTGGCTTTTTCATATTTTGACCCATAGGCCAACAAAACTATTACCATCAAACTGGAGGTTTCTGCCAAGGGTTAACTCATGGGCTCATCTGAATGATTCTGTCACAGCAAGGGAGAGGGATTCTTCTTTATTAACAGGATTTTATGCTTCTGAGTAGCTTCAAGGAAATCAGTCCCAGAGGTCCTCCACAGCAGAAGCCGAAGGAGCAAAAGCCTTCTTTCAACACAGCACAAACCCCAGGAAGCTGGAATATTTAAAGTTCTTGTCAGGAGCTTTTTATCAAAGGCAAATCCTTTGCCTCTGCCCTCCAATCAGAATGAGAAGATGATTTTTGAGTGATGAACAGCTTGGTTTCAAATGTGGTAAGACCCACAGCTGTAAGTGAAGAAGAACTGATACTTTCATTTGATGATTCTTTGGTGGTTTAGCCCATCAGAACAGAAAGTTAAGGCACTGACCTTCACCAACACAGGTGGGAAGCAGTACATCCAAGTAGTCAGATTTCTTAATGTAAAAATGCCAACAAGTTTTACCTGAACCGAATTACTCCAAGGTAGACTCTTAAGACTTTGCTGGGAGTTTGTATGGCAATGGATATTTTTGAAACCTCCTACAAAAAGCTCTGTTCTAGGGTCTGCAATTGCTGACTTCCCTGGATCCACTCATTGTCTGGTTTCTTAAAGACTTTCTTGCTGACATCAAGTGAGTTTCATGCATCAGTCACTTCTTTATCTTCTTTTAGATTTTACATGGTAAAATGCTGCAAAGAACTCATCAGCGAGTCACTACCAAGAGAAGACTTGAGCTACTTTGCCATTTCCACCCTGCATCTTATACTGAAGCCCTATTCTAAATTTTTATAGAAATCAGCTATAGAGCTGTAAAGGCCACTGAAGGCTGTGTGGACTTTCTCCACGCATCTACAAAATAGATGCATGTAGTTTTGGTCTACAGCAAGAAATCCTGTTTTAGTCAGCCTGTGCTGTGGAAATTAATTCCAGTATTACAGAAATCAAGCTGTTCAACCCATTGGAAACTTCATCTGTTGCAGGATAACATTCGCTTAGCTCTGAGTTTCTTTTGCTGTAATCTCACATGCATCTATCAGAGAAAGCAATGTCATGATGGAGATTGCCTTGATTTGCTGTATCTTTTGTTTCAAATATGACGGCTTCTGTATCCATCCATTTTCCCCAATGATTGCATCCTTACATGTTTTTTCTCATTGTTGTATCTTCTTTTCTGTCACCTCCTTTCAGGAGTAAGAATCCAGGCAGCCCTCAGGAGACGGCCAGTCACTCATTAGAACTAACTTCCCTGAAGAGACTCTTCACCTCTGTCCTATAACAATAGGAGAGTCTGATAAGCTATTGATTTTGTAACTTCTGTATTGTTCTGTCAAAGTTCCTTCTCATTCCTGTTCTCTTTTATTTTTTGCCCTACTTGACTAATTTATTTCTCTGGTAAAGCATTAAGTTCTGCTCAAACTGAGAGCTGCACAGAGCAGCTGATCCAGCTCTGGAAACACCAGTTTTTGCTTGGCAATAGGGCCCAGCCACCATTGTGTGGACCTAAACCTCTCTGGGTTATAGAGGCTTGTGCTTATCTCATTCTGAGAAGTCAAGATATAGAACTGAGAATCTTCACTGAATTGAGAATCTGAATGTTTTTCTCAAACGCAAAAGTTATAGGTCAGTAGCCTGTTTTTCAGGAAGTTGATATTACACAGTCAATACTTTTGGGGTTGTTGTTAGCACAGTATAAGGTCTCATTAGGCTTTCACAGCATTAACACTTAACGAAAACCAGAGAACAAACCAACTAGGCAAAACTATGCATACATTAATGTATAAATGGATTATTCTGTGAAATATTTCAGATTTACATAGGTACAGAGAAAAAAACAGTTGGTATTTGTTCTAGAAATTTGATTAAAGATGAGAGAGGAGAAAAAATATTTTCAAAAACTTTAGGCTGAGTATGTGAAAAATGTCTTATTAGTGCTAGTTACTAAATGATTGACTTATCTTTCAAGGAAAAAAGATGGAAGCCTGTCCCTTAATGAGTTTAAAATAGTAGGAAGCAATACTGTATTAGCAGATAGGGTGGAGAGAAGAACAGGTTACACAGACACTTAGGACCTGAGGAAGGCAGTTGAGTGCCTTAGCCAGCACAGGTACAGCTGGGAGAGGATAAGCCATGACACCCTCAGGCTCACACAGCTTTCCAATGGGGATATTCCCATGCATAACTTCACACATGCCCACTTGTAGACCTGCAAATCTAGTTCAATTGATTTCTTCCTCTCTGTATCATATAATTTGAGAGCTGAAAATTATTTATAGTAGACAGAATGCTTTATAAAAGTGAGAGTAACCTAATGTTTAAATAGATTGTTTTTTAAGGATTTTTCCAAGTTGTTACTGCTCATCTCTCAATACAACAGCTAGGCACTGGTTTCAAGGGAGTAGGACACTTTTCCCAGACCAATGTCCTCATTTCCTATGTTTCTAAACAACAATTTATAGCAGTGTCACACACTTCCAGAAATATTACATTGCCAAGGTCAGTATGTTTAAAGATGTCACTACTGTTAGTCACCTTTCTCATCCTCTCGCCACTGCCCTCGAAACAAGGACAACTTTTTGTGAATCAGTGCTGGAGCTGCTGCAGTTCTGTACTAAGGTCAATCCAGGCTGGAGCGATTTTCCTTCAGTATATTGGGCTGACAGTGGCAATGTAGGACCTGATCCCCAGAGGATCAGATGTCTCTGCCTCAGAGAGGAGCAAGGCTGAAGGCAGTGTAATGTCAGACTGCTGATTTTAATCTGCTGGCCAAAGTGTGCTGGGGCTTGGTCAAGCATCAGATAGTGACAGTGATGAAGAGGTTCTGGGCTGCGTGACAGGTACTAGAGGCCAGGTAGATAGTTGTTCTGATTTGGCTGGTTGTGGAGAGCTTGGACAGAGCAATGAGCTATTTTTTAATCCTGCCAGGCAAAAGCTTGAGGACTGGCCATGTAGAAATTCATGGGCAATCCTCAGTCCTCTTCTACCTCAATGGAGGAGACAGAAGAGTGAAGTAGTTATCCACATAGCATCTGGACAGCAGGGAAATGTGGAGAAGCCACAGCTGGAATGACCCCAGCTGACTCTTGAGGGCTTGCAAGAACAACCACTGATTTGGGGAATTGGTGGCTGAGCAGAGGGAGCTACAGCCTAGTGTGGAGGTGGGAGGAGGCAGGATTGGAGGCCCAGGCTTGAAGGGAAGTGAATTTCAAGGTTAGGCTGCAGTCTTGGTGTGGAGGGGGCTTCTGAGAGTAGGGGAACCCGAGCACATGCCCAGGTGCTTTTCCAGGGTGCAGCTCTGAGGAGGGATCCAGCTGTTTGATGTGTTCCTCATCCTGCAGCTCAGCAGTGCCTACTGCTCTTGGTTCTCTGCTTGATGGAAGGTCTGAGCACTGCAAGGGAACTGCAGTTCCACAGGGACATGTGCAAACACATGCTCCTTGTGCAATGCCTGCGCTCCCACACTCACCTCCTCTTTCTCTGTTGCATGTGACTCAAGTTCATTAGTGTTCCCTCCCTTTGATTTTGGTTAAAAATCACTGTTTTGGTAAAAAAAAAAAAAAAAAAAGAAAGCAATTTTATAATTGTCAGGGAGGCCAGAACTTTGCAAAGCTTAATTCTTTAGAGCACTTTGGAAATTCCCACCAGAAAAACATCATAGGAGGCAACTGGAGGGAACCAAGGCTGCCTTGGGAGTCATTTCTGGGGATATTGGACTTCAAGGAAAACAAAGTAGCAATAACCTGAGAGAAGGAGAAAGGCCTATTGTTATTCCTGTTCTTCTGGCTCCATCAGCTCTCTGCTGGTTCCTGCCCGGAGAAGCTTCCTCACTCTGTCACTGTTATTTTTCAATCCAGTTTTTTCCATTTCCAAAAGAGAATATGAAGCAGATTGATTATTGAAATAAAAAATCTCATGTTTCCTAAAGCCAAGCAAATACTGACAGAGCCCATCTGACAATGCCTAGGATGAAGGATCCCTCTGGGAACACCAGCCTCACTGGAGGGGAGCAGGAGACAGCCAGGCCCAGCAGCAGGAAGGCTGGCAGAGCACTCTCTCTCCTCTTGAGATGGAGGGAAAAGTTTTTTTGCAGAACTTCATGTAGAAAATCTTCTTTTCATTAGTTTTTCTAGATTGATGGTGTGTGATTCTTCCTGCCTTATTTATATGGAGAGATTATTTGTCCACATGATTAACTAACACAACAACAAATTACACACATATTGTAGTAATTGGAAGTTTGTGTACAGAAAAATTAGCATAGAAATGATATGAAATAGGCTCATGTCAGTGAAAGGGAGGAAGACAGAGGACGATCGGCTGTTAGAGCAGGAAGAGTGTAGACCACATCTTCCCATATAGATCCTTCATCTTGTTTTGCATTAGAAGACATGGAGATTTTTTTCAAAAAACATATTTGGTGACATTTTTTAAAAATATGCAGTTTACTAGATGCTCAGGTTTGGCATTTGTTTTATCAAACAGGGACTCAAATAAAATCCTCATGGTCTCTGTTTGTTGTTATGTGTTTTTACTGTGCAAAAGACACTTGAATGGGATTGTTACAAATGGAAGGTGTTTGTGTGGTGTTTTGCAGCCAGCAGCTGGTGTGGGCTCTGCTACTTGGAACATTTCCTTAACCCTTACACTGGAAAAAAATAAATACATATAGCTATTGCAGAGGCCCTGCAGGAACAGCTTCTCCCAAGAAACACAGGTCTTCAAATATCAATGACTTTCCTGTTAGGAAATGAGAATCTTTCCTTGAGGTATGGCATAGCCTTAATGATTGAATCCACTAAGCAGAAAAATGGGTTAAGTAAGTGAAAGAAGCATAAAAGAATAGAGGTAACCTATAGGCAAATCCTTTGTCCCAGAGGAATATTGTCACAGAAAGGCAAAGTGGTTCTGAAATATATCTGGAATCAAAAATTCACAAATTCAGACCACCTACTACCACTCCCAAAATAATTTCCTGTAAAGTTTATCATCATCTCAGCACACTGATGGTGAACTGAAAGAAAAGCCAGCTAATTCAAGAACAGAGGGGACTGGGCAGCAACATGAAGAAAATGAAGAGTTCTATGGTTTTTTATCACATTCTAATGAAAAAAGGTCAGCACCAAATAGCAATTCTAAGTCTAATTTTTCTTTATGGATTTAACATCACTGTTGTACACATAGTTAACGTGTTATAAGCTTTGCAAGATATATCCTCAACTGCTGCAAAACAAGCAGTTCAGCAGTCAATCCATGCACGTCCATTCAATCCACTGGAGGGTTTGGGGCTGTTACACACCCCAGGGTGTGTGTCTTGCAAATCTAAGGGGACATCACGTTTCTAGAGAAACACAATAAAGAAGAAAACAGTGTGCCATAAGCCATGGTCCTGTTCAGCTGCCAGCCTCAGGTAGTTTTTCACATAGCCCTTACCATGACCATAAACCAGGCGTGTGTCACCTCAGTGGATACACACACCTCCCTGCAGAGTGAGTCCTGGCCACTTGGGTGTTCACATACACTAACGAATTATCTGATGTGACGGTCAGGCTGATGGACAGCCAGCCACTGGGGCATTCATTTGGTGAGCTGAGGTCAGGGGCTCCCTGTGTGTGCAGTCCTTGGATGAACCAGGAGTGCCAGGAAGAGCTCTGTGCTTCCCTGGCCAGCCAGGTGTGCTCTGCACTGTTGGAGAAGGGCCATGGGAAGCCCATTAGGAAAATTATTGCTACTTGGCTTATAAAAGTGAAAATAATCCCCAAGTCAGGCCCATGGTGTTACTTGTAATTGCCTCAGGTGTGCCCATCTGCTTCCAACAGTAAGGAAGTGCCCTCTGCTTTGGTCCCCATTGTGCCTGTGAGGGGTCAGGCTGTGCCCTACACGTTTTTCACTTTTCACAGAAGAAGCAAAGATATTAGCTCCCAAATGAATACATCCAGAATGTTCCACATGTCACTCGTGCTGCACAGGAGAGAACCCCACCACATCTCCCCAGTTATAAAAGCTGCAAGAAGAGCACAACTTCTTGCAGCTTTTATCAGACATCAGAGAATCTGCACAGGAGAGTGTGCAGAAACCAAGTCTCATCATTTCTGCTTTTCATAGACCATTGTTTATAAGCAATATTTCTTTCTTTTGCAGGGTCCTTAGCCCTAACTGACTATATTTTAACAAGATTCTTTTCTGTCTTCCCGTATTTCTCAATAGGTTGCCATGCTGAGAGCATAGGAAGCAGTCTCCTCTGTTCCTTTCCTTCCTGCTCCCCTGGAGATCTCTCCCTCCCCAAATTGCAAGCAGATTGAGACGTCTGGCATCCAGAGAAGTGGGAAAACAAACAACTCTGTCACAGTTCTCATTCCACTTTTTGCTTTCTCTTTGAGCCCAGCTTAGCTGAGCAGCTTAGCTGAGCTGCTGCCCAGCCAGGCTCAGCTGCAGCCGCCCAGCACTGCACTGTGCCACGGGGAGCTTTGTCCCAGTGCTCCTGAGAGACACGTGCTCTGACACTCTTGTTCTCGCCCATGTGAGAGAGGTTAGACTTTTGAAAAACTGCCTGCCTTAACTTTATTGCTTTTTTCCCCCTCCCATTCAACAGGCTGCAACATAGTGAATTAAACATCTAGAAAAAAGGGCTGTCATCATCTTTTGCAGCTTTTAGTGATTCAGATGAGGCAAGCAATCAAAGGGCAAGGCAGAGGCATGCCTTTTCATTGCTGCTATAAACAATCAAACTCAGACTTTGCACCATGTAGAAGGCTGCATTACAAACAAGAACGGCTGCTATCATATTACCATCCTGAGGCTGATTTATATAAACTGCCTTCTGAGTTCTGATTAGGGTCAAACACACGTGCTGTATAGGCAGAGCAGATTGCTGGAATAAAATTTTCAATAACACTTCTAATTATTCAGGTGCCTATTAGTGAGAAATTTCTGTTTCAGGGAAGTTGCACGCAGTTTCTTGAGTGTTTTAGAAGGAAGTTAGTTAAGCAAATGAAGATGGACTGGTATTCCTGAAGAGGTTGTATCTCTGCTATACATGCTGTTCAGTAAATCTCTGGAGGGATAAATAAATTCATTTTGTAATATTAAGGTGACATGTAAGGAGCTGCATCAGGTCTTTTAATTTATTCTATACAACGAATTTTTCAGGCATATGTTCAAAGGTTATGATCAGGGCTACTGTAAGTGAACCTGCACAGCTCATACCTGACTATAAAAGATTTTCTATCAGGGCATATCATAGAAAGAGCTCTATTTCTTTCACTCAAAAATTCAGAAATCACACAAGACCTTGATTATAGACTTGTGTTCTCCTTCCGTGATAAAACCCCATCTTCCCCCAAAGATTTTTGAGGCAAAGACTCCTTCTGTATTTATGTCCAGAGCCAGACATACCTATGGCTTAGAATATATTGACTCCTGCCTGTTCAAATGGAAGTGAAATGAGGCTGGGGACACAAGAATTAAACGTTATGGTGGAGGCTTAACTGCTAAGAAAAACACTGCAAATGATTAGGAAACAGCTGCCCAAAAATAAACTCCAAAAGGTGCAGTTTGTGCCACAGTTGAGCCCTGCATTACTGGAGCAGTAGCGCAAATGTGCGAACCTTTATCAGTCAGAAGTCCCCGCTGTCCTGGATTCCCGTGCAATTGAAAGCAAAGTCATCTGCAACAATGGGAGCTTTATTTATCCTGCACAATTGCTGCCAAAGCAGTCCTGGGACGTCCATGAGACTGCTATGAATATGTTTGGAGCGGGATGAATCTGGCAGAGCGCTGCGAAACTGCTGCATCACCAGTCTCAGGTCTGCTGGCTGGCTGCACTGACTGGCAGTTTTTGTGCAGGGTTGCTAAGGAAATTTTAAAGCTTTTAGGAGCCTGAAATGGTCTGCCCCGTTAGAGACTCATGATTGCTCTACCCTCTAGAGGCAGTGGGGAGGAGGTAACCGCGGCTGTGATGAGAGTGATGGACGTTGGGAGCCAGGACTGGGGGCTATGCCCATCCCCGCATCCCTCCCACGCTCACAGCTCCACTCTGACGGTGGGTGTTTCCAAGAGTAATGAATAAAGAGATAAGTCAAGAGTAAAATGGAAGTCATTTTACATCCTCTCTCTGATGGCTCCCAGGACACCATTATGAGATTGCTTGTTTTTAGTTTTATTTGAGGTAGAAGTAGGTGTGTACTAAAGGAACAAGAATTTAATTTTTTCCTTTGTCAGGGGCATTCGTCGCTTTCCATGTGCTGCACGGTGCTTGTCAGCAGGGCAGAAATCCGTGGCCTTCTGAGTTGTCCTACTGAACTGCACTTAATCCTGTTAGCCTCCCTAATACGACCTACTTCTTCCCAGGACTAAGAGTCATCCGGCTTTCATAAGGAAACAATAATGAAACTAAATCTGCTTCCAGCATGTAGGACTCCTGAAAGAAGAGTCACTTACTGACAAGTCTGGACTTGATACTAAAGAGGTAGCAGGACTGATAAGTTCCCACTGGAGAGCAGCTTGGCAGGTTAGACTTTTCACTAGACGTTACTATCAAGCTCATGGCTTAGGGAGCAGTGAAATTTGGGGACATCAAAATGATAACATAGCTGGAAACCTCATTGATTGCATTAGAGAAGATGGAGCTATTACAGCAGAAGAATTGAAGCCCTATATCTTCTACAAGAGCTTGGGAAGAGACATGGGAAAATACTTCACTGCCTTGTGGTCAGAGTCTTTCTGTAGAGAAAATTTTCAAATCTTCACTGAAAATAAAATAACAGTAAGAATTTTAAGGAGAATAACCTTTCCTCTTTTGCAAATGTGCCTTTTCTTTGTGCAGTCTTCCTGGCTTCTTACTACAAGAACCCCTCAGATGTGATGGCTGAAGCAAAGCTCAGACTAGTTCAGGATTTCTTTTAGTGAACAAAAAGATGTAGGGGACAGCAAAACAGCATGGAATGTGTTCTCTGAGGTGATGCTGACCTTGTTTCCTAATGGGCTAAACAGACATAAGCAAGAAGAAAATATAAAAGGATGAAAGGAAATTTTATATTAACTATCTACTTGAACTCTTCCCAGAGTGAAGGTGAGAACCTCCTTGACAGTCAGCTTCCAGGTATCCATGGTTCTGCTCCTGGGTAAATGTAAGTAATGCCTTGTGGAAAAGCCACTCAATTCTACAGTTTAAATTTGGTTAATTAGAGGATTCTAGAGGCGTAATTCTTAACATATAACCCTTGACATGAGAGGAACACACTCAGAAACTCTAGTACACCAGAGCAAATATAAATGCCAGGTACACACTGAACCTGAGAAAGAGTCCTCAGTGCATGACCTTGCTCCTTAAGAAAAAGGTTTCTATTCTGCACTGCACTCCAAGTCATGAGTCAGGTGGGGGGTATAAAGGCAAACTTTGAGATGTATGTCCAGGCAAAAGGAACTTGTCACACATCCAGAGTTAGAGCCCAGCGTAAAGCCCAGAGTATCACAGTGGCAAACCCTGAACACGCGAAATGTCACAAACTCCTCAGCAATGCACCTAGATGTCACCAAAGTTTCTGTGCAACATTCAGTTGTTATTTCCCTCTCCAGTTATGCAGAAGGACACTGTCACAGTCTGCAAGGCCACCAATGTGAGCTATGCAGTGCATGTGGAACCATGGGAGAGAGTCTCTCTGGTTATCAGATGCCTGAGAGAATCTTTGTCATCCCGATACTGAGAGCAATAGGTGATAAATCAATGCAAAGCAAAGCTTGTAGGTTGACAGTGGCTCAAAAAATATTGGCAGTTTCCCCTTCCGTTAGCTCTGGCATAGTGTCAGACTGTGAGACCCTTCAAAAAAACCTGCTTACTTCTTTCCTCAGCAACTAAATCCCAAAGCATAAGACATTTTTCAGGAGGAAGAGCAAAATGCACTGTCCTCCTTTATTAAGTGACTGTAGTGTTCCAGGGAGAAAGTGAGAGGCAAAGCTCAGCAGTGGAGGGGGGTGGAAGGGCTGGCAGGAGGCCGTGGGAAGGCTCTATAGCACAGAGAGCAGCTCCCATCTCCTCTCCTTCATTGTAGCCATATCACTCTAAATGTGTGTTGCAGAGCTGTCCTGAGAAGTCCACAGTTCATGTTACAGGCAGCTGTGATACAACACTCAAATATTAAGGTGATTGCTTGACAGTGACAACACAGCTCAGTAGTGGAAAGCTCTCAGTGGGGAAATAGATATGTGGAATGCAGTGGTAGGGGAGATAAAAGGTTATGAATCTTGAACTAGAAATGTCACTGTTAGTATAGAAAAAGATATAAAATAAATCTGTTAGTATGAAAACATGATAAAATAATGTAATTTTCATTAAGCAAACCAACACAAGGACCTATTTGAAAACTCTCTTCAGTCTTCCCAAATTCAGAGGTCTTAAACCAGTACTTTTATTCCCTGTCACAGCTAATTATTTCTCTCTGGTTCTGAGATTGGTTTTAATCTCGTAATGTTCTCTATGTGAAAGTATCCTGTTCTTTGATCAGCACTAGACCTACACAAATAAAGTTAGAGCAATTTCACTGGATGTTATCTCCAGAGAAGGAAGGATTAGGAACAAAAGATCAATTTAAGGTGCACTGAAACAGCTCGATGCTGAGCTGTGTCTGAGTGCTCCTCCAGACAAGAGCAATGCATGCTTTCTACTCTGTATTTCAGCTGATTCTGCTCTGTATGCTGACAAATGTTACATTGATCTAGTGGAATAGCATAAAGGACCATATGAAAATAGTCTTTTGAGTACAATTTGCTACCAATCAGGTTAGAAAATGGAGTGAAAAGCCTGAAAGAAACATTGACTTATCAGGTTGAAGCTCTTTGGGTTTTGCCCAAAACTTTCCTTAAAAACAAAAGGTGCATGAAGAGTCCTCAATTCTTTAATAATATGCCCCAACAGAAGAAAGAGTACAACCCAGAGATAGAGGCTCTGCTACAGCAGGGTTTCTTGTGTGTGTATCATCGCTGCCCAGCAGCCAGACATGGGTCTGGTCCTTGTGCCAGCTCTTGTGCTCTCTCCCACTCTGCTCTGAGTAACGTGATGATGATGCCCAGTGCCTCAGATGATGCTGTCAGGGACCTCAGTGAGATAAGTGTGATGACTCATTCCTTTGGTCTGTTAAAGAAGGGTGTAAATATTATACAGCTTGTATTGATTCTAAAACAAAAAAAAAAAAAAGAAGAGTTTTTAGAGTTTCTGGGCACAGTGCATGGCAGAGCCACAGTCAGACTGCATTACATCCCTGTGAACTGGCAGGTGCTTTTTTTTTTTTTTTTAAATGGGAAATATTTTCATTTCTTTCATCAGGACCTGGGAGACCCATCTTCCTGTCCACCTTGCATTCTGTCTTCCACAAAAATGTCTCCCTAGAATTTTTCTGATGGTGCCAAACCTGATGTAGGCCAGACACAATACAACACTATCAAAACACGAATCAGGCACAAAGCACCTCACTCCCAGTGAGGTGACACAGGTTAAAAACCAGCCTGAGGAATTCCTGATGGATTTTCAGGAAGTTCATTCTCCCAACTTCTTTTACTGTTATGTATAAAACAAAGAACATTTTTATTTGTGGAACATATCAACTTGCTTAAAACAATACGAGCAAATGAAAACACAGCCTTGCCTCCTATTTTTAGTAAGTTTGCAAACCAGCATAATCTAACCATTCATCCAAGGAAATTCAGAGGAATCTGAAACTCATTTCAATCTGAGGATTGAATTAAATGGGAAAGCCAGCTCTTGACAGCAGAGAAGTTCCTTTCCTATGTGGCATCAAACATACAGGGTCACATCCTCAGCTGTTAAAATAGATTTATATTACACCAGGAACCATCTTCTTCTTTCTCACCTTGACTCCGAAGGAGAAGATGAAACAACAAAACATTAAGTAGGAATCAAGATACAAAAAAAGTTATTATTTGTAGCACTGACTTATGATCTATTCAGAGAAATAAACTCCTGTCATAAATGGCTTGGCTGCATTGCCAGTGAAAGGCCACTGGCTTCGGGTTGGGAGCTGTTTGTGACCAGAGGAACAACAAACCACCTGAGAGACCCCGAGCACCCATAAACCAGGGCCTTGGCTGCCCTCCCGCAGACTGCCAGGGGAGCAGCCTCTTCTGGGCAAGTGGGAGGCTGTTCCTCATTGACAGCAAACACTGATTGCACAAAGGCTGTCAGGAAAGGGAGAGAGAGGCACTGGCAGTAACAGTGCAGTGAGGTCCCTGCAGGAGCCCTGGGCAGTGGGGGCAGCCATGGACCTGACCTGCCACCACCACCATCTCCATGGGGTGAGACGGGGCTGGTGAGTGTCTGACCAGCACTGAGAGTCACTGCTGCCCATAATGGCAGATATGGGGCTCAATGTCTCATGCAACACCAAAGCCTCAGGTGGAGTCTCCTCTCCAAAAGCTCACTCACGGATGACCCCATCAGGCTGGGGATCCTTATTCACTCCTCCGCAGTTAAAACCTGATTGATTTCCATCTGGTGACTTCAGGAGTAGTTGCTATACCCAGACAGCCTCAGGTGATACATTTTGTCTATTTATATCCTTGCAAAGGAGAAATAAATACAGGTAGGTGACATGGGAAAGTGCCCCGAACTGAGCAGAAAGCTTTAGTGATAGCAGTTTTATCATGTCCATTCCAAAAGACACTTTAATATTGCAGAAAATGCTAAAAGTGATAAGAAATGAAAACAATTTGTATCTTTATGGATGAACTGTAAACCATGACACCAGGACAGTTCTATCCCACCCTAACTGCTTTCTATTACACTCAATAACTAAAAAATTATGGTGGTGGGTAAATTTTACTCTAGACAGAATAAAGTGTGCCCCAGCTGCACTACATAGCTTGTTTTCCTGACTGTGTGTACACAGCATGCACTCTGTGTAATGAAGGATAATTGTGTCAGTACATAATTAGAGATAAAAAAGCGATGCCACTGATGAGATCAACATGGCAATCCTCCTAAAGAGATAGATATCTACTTGCCACATGGTTTGAGGCCAGGTCTGGGACTAGGGTCAAGAAACTAAGTCTCTAACTGGGCGATCTGCACGACCCTGAGGAGACTGTTTAACTTTTCTTTGTCCAATTTCCCACGTGGTACAAATTAAAGATAATTGTCCAGATGAATGTCACCTCTCTGCAGGACACATGAAAAATTCAGGCAATATTTAAATCATCTAAAGGTTCTTCCCAAAATGCACTATAGCAAAGTTATAGAGCAGCCCAAAGGCTGGAAAACTTGCAAAAAGTGTTTAAAGAGATTATTTATGAATTAGTTAAGCATTGATTAATGGACAGTGCACAGAGGCAGCCAGGATACATGTCTACTATTTTTGTACTGAAGAGCTGCAGAAACACTATGAAGAATAACAAAGATAATAACAAGAAAGAAACTCTCAGGAAACCACCCAGCTGCTCCACCAGCCATCCCAGTGCTTACTGTCTCCCCACATCAGTGGGGATATAACCCTCAGAAGTGGTCATTGGCAGCTAAGCTGAGAGCAGGGCAGCTTGTAGTCTCAGGATCTGTAGGAAAGGGAACTAATTTTCCATCTCATGATCCATCACTTTGAATTCCCTTTTTAACACACAGTCAGCAATGGATTTGTAGTGACAATTGTCTGGAGGGGGATCTGACATAGACTTCTGATGATCTGACATCAACTAAAATCGGGACTGTAATCAAGAGTTGGCTGAAAACTTTGAGCCTCATCAGCAGTCATTGTTAAAAATAAACAAAACCCCAAAGAAGTTACTACTTACTCTTTCTGACAGGAATTTTGTTCTTATTTTAAGAATATTCAAAAAGATGGGACTCGGCCTATCTGCTCAGGACAGGACTTGGGAGACCTGAGACCTGCTCAGGAGAGGACTCCAGCAGAAAACAGCTTCAGCAGCCACTTCATTGAGACAGTCCAGGGCTTACTCATGGAAACCCCATCCATCTCCTGCCTTGGGCTGGTCTCAGGGAGATGCAGAGACAACACTTTTCCAACCCAGCAGCTGGTGGGTGAGGAAGAGTAGGGAATGGGCAGTAGTGAAGGCATCTTTGTGGGTCCAAGTGTTGGCACAATGATTGGGATGAGTCTAAACTGTGCTATGGTACTTAACATGAGATCTTATGCCAGAGACATAGAAGATGGGATTAAGGTAGGGAGAGAGACTTGGGAAGAAAAGGGGTTTGCAGAAGAGAATAAGGTGGGGGAAAGAGAGATTGCAAAAGGGGAGAAGAACCAGTAAGGATCAGACAGCAGAGTCAGAGTTGGGAGAGGCTCTCCCTAGACATCAAGGACAGCAGAAACCTCTTGTGCCATGCCTAGGAGGTGTTGGGACCTCAGAAGTGAGACCTGAGGATGGCTGGGATGCTCCCTCCATGACTGAAGTGAGTGTGATACACTTGATCTGGGCAGCACCTGGACCTAAACTCCAACATACTGTTAGAAATGTGCCCCTGAGTGCCAGGTAAGGACCATGAGTCTTAGAGCCCCAATAAAGGGCCATTTTTATAGTGCAAGTGGTCTCATGGTGAGTGCCATTAAGAGGACGGTACTGAGAAAGGTCACCGGGCCATGATGTGAGCCGAATTGCACTGACTTGTGAGGAGACACAGCTGAACCAGAGAAAGCAGAGGCATTGTTAAAACCATTCCTTTGTGGGACATTCCTTTGTGTTTACTTCTCCACAACACTTTTAAAGGCCATTCATATAATGCTGGAAGGAGAATGGGAAATGCCTTGTCTTGGGCTTCCTGTTGTCAAAGAGAGAAATAATCCAATATCCTCCTGCACAGGTGCTGGCAGGGGCCCAAAATTCACTTTTTCATGGCGAGGGCCCTTGAGGCAGCTCGCACCGGAGAGGGGCCATGGGGCTGGCACAGCACAGCATGGCTGGGAGCTCTCCTTCTGCCCACGGGCACCACGCCTGCTCCTCCAGCTCATATTTTATTTTTAATTCAGCTAGTCAGAGGGATGGAGAGAGGAAGAGGCGGGTGCTGCCCTGGGTTGAAGTCCAAAGAGCATTGTTTTCTCATTATGAGCATTGTGTTGCCATCATGGATAATTATAATCTTACATCTCAATTCATTTTTTTCAGAAAACCACAAAAAGGCACTGAAGCCAGAAACTTCTTGGTGACAACCCAGGAGATGTCTGTTGTTCTTCCTGACTGTATTTTATCTTACAGGGATTTGAGGGTATTGCTGTGGAAATGCCAGATATTAAAACCTCATTATACTTCTGTTTGCAAAACAGATCTTAATTGCTCACCATCCTAAACAATTACCCTGGCAGGCAAATTCTGGAAAAATTAACAGCCAAAAAGGATGAAAAATCTTTTTTTTTTTTGCTTTGTTGAAACAGCAAAATCTGCATGCAAATTCACTTAATCAGCCAAAACACCCTGCTAACACAGCCCTATTCCCAAGGAGGCACTTTTCCAATTTTCTAAAGTGGAGCTACTTCTGTTTCCTAAACCTTGTTCTAACTATAGTTATATTATAAAATTGAATGCTTTTCTGCAATATGTGCCAGTATATGGATCTTTGGTATAAATCAGGGAGACACACTCCAGCCTTGCCCTCATGGCTTTCCCGTGTAATTCACGTGAAGTGAGAAGTGCAAATCCCCATTGGTTCCAGGTGATCAGCATTCCAGATTCAGCACAAAACTACCTTGGCATTAAGGATTAGCAAGGCAACACTGATGATTTCTGAAGTCTTCTTGTCGAACAGAAAAAAAAAAATCTCATGCACTTTGGCTGGGGCTCCTGAGTGACTCTTACATCCAAAACTGATAGTGGTGATGTGGTAGGACTGGGAAAAAAAAAAATTAGTAATTTTCTAATAGTAATTTTCTAATTAGTAATTTTCTTGGTTTAATGAGGATTCCAGTCTTGGTATTCCTATCCCTGTGTGAAACTGAATTCCCTGTGGTCTCCGTTACCCCTTGGGATCTCCTTTATATCAACCACAGATCTCCTAATAGTCAGTTAAAGCAAAACGGCTCTCGAGAGGTTCAGGGGGTGTTGCTTTTATGGCAGTCATTTGACTAAGTGTCGAATATTATTTGAATACTTATTTGTCTTGGAGAAGATTAATCTCTTTTGCTGTTTCCCTCCCTGTAGAGGGTAGTCATTCCTCGACTCTGGAGAACTGACTTCTAAAAAGCTTGAAGTGAATGATCTCTGTGCTGCCGCTCCCAGCCAGTGCTTGGGCATCAGATACTTCCTGAGATTACAACGGAGTTCTCCTCCAGGTGCCCTCACCCAGGATCTCTGAAAGGGCCATGAGTAGTCGATGCACAGGCTTATGCTTAAAGTTGGCCCGAATGGGCCCCTGAGTTCAGAGCTGGCCAGCTGCGTCCGTACGTCTGTCTGCTCACAGCCACTCGCAAAGACTCAGAGCCCGCTGGCACCCCAGCAACACCCCTCTTCTGGAGTGGGCCAGGCAGCTCCCTGGGGAGCCCCCTCTACCTTCCCGCAGCGTTCATCCCCAGGGAAGTGTGCAGGCGGGGCGTTCATCCCCAGGGAAGTGTGCAGGCGGGGTGCCCGGCAGCCACCCGAGGGGGGGCACACCGCGCTCACACCGCCTCCAAGCCCCACCCAGGCAGCAGGATTCTGCAATAAATTAGTACACAACCCCCACGTAGGTCCATGAGAAACAACGACGGTAAGCGAACTACTTGGTTTGGTTTTGGTTTAGTGCCATTTAAAGACTGATGATGGGATGACGCGAGGGACGGTGATTTCACTCTCCTCTCTAAGCATCTTCTCTCCTGGCAGAACCAACAGTTCAGCACAGCACCAACTAAAAGGAAGTAGGAAATTTCTGAGAGATCGCTTATCTCCTTTGGGGGCTGTAATTTTCTAAGAACGCAAAAATATAAATGTACATTATACATTACATATTTCATGTCTCAGCTCGCAGTGGCCAATAGATGTTTATTTGCTTCTTTTGTGCAAATTTAGCACCCGAATGGGAAGCTGCGCGCAGGTGAGTGTCTCAAACACAGAACCAGCACCGCTGCAGCCGCTGAAGGCTCAGGGAGGAACCCAGCGCGGAGAGCTGGGAGCTAGGAACTGGGAACAGGGAGCTGGGAAGCGGGCACTGGGAGCTGGATGCTACGATTTGGGCGCAAGTACCTCCCCGCCACTCCCTCAGCCCCGAGTGCTGCTCATGGCAGCGATTCAATGCTAATTTGGGCTGATGGCCGTGATTCCCAAAGCACTCAGCGCTATTGTGCACACCTTTTCAATCGTCTCTCTTCCTTAAATACACAGGCTGCGTTTTATTGCTCCCGGCGAATCCTGTCGTCCCTGGAGGGGCAGGCTGTGGTTACGAGGAGGGTGGGCAAGGACCAGGAGCGAGACCCGACCCGAGCCGGATCGGCTCATCCCTCTCTTCCACCCACACTCTCCTGCACCCCGACCTCCTCTCTGCTTCGGCTGAGATTCTGTTTCCTTTAACAGAGTGAGGGTTTTTTGGTGAAAGATCAGCATTAAGGTCCGTGAAATTTCTTCCCAGAAAGCAACTCATCCACAGGTTATCCCATCTGCTTTACAAGTCTTTGTAATGGCATTAGTCATTCAGTTTGGTTTTCTAATTTCATTAGAAAGACAGAGTTGTAAAGCTGCACAACGAAAAAAAAACCAAAATCAAACCAAATTTAGGACCATAAAATGCTCCATTTGGATTTGGAATCTTGGCCTAGATACACTATATAGGGAGAGAGGCATCAAGATCCCGAGCCAGGGATTACGCAGCACCTAAAGTCAAACACACTGGAGAGTATTTCTGATGAGGAAGTGCTGGTTGCTGAGATCTTTCACACTTCTCTAAAGGCAAAGGGATCTTGTCTAAGGTAAATAAACCACCCTGCGCGCAGCCTCTCCCAGTGCCTCTGGCTGGAGAGTCCAACAGCGTCCTAAGGCAGCGTTCCCGGGACAGCTCCCGCTCTTTGCTGCCCATCATGGCCTGCCATGCACGGACCTGGCCGACACCAATCTAAAGAGATTTTCTGAGCTGCTGTGCCCATGAGGAATTTGCTTTCATCAAAACGTCACAATAACCGTATTACCTTAAACCTGCTCTTCCTCAATGCAGGGCAAAAGCACCGGGGTGTGACAACGTGTATCTGCATCGCCCCGCTCTCTCAAAGCGTGTGCTCCCTGGGGCCAGTGCTCTTTCCTTCCCCTTCATTTGGCAGATCTGGGAGAGGAGATCGCTCCTTCTCTCCGAAGCGGTGCCACTGCAGAGCTGCCACCCACCAGGCAGAGCCTTGCCCTGTCCCTGTGGCTGCCTGGAACCTCCCCATCTGAACCCCTACCCTAAAGGTTTCAACTCCCACAGGTTTTTCCAAGGTGAGAACAGCGATGCAGGAAGGGAGGATCTCGGAGCTGCTGAATGCATTTTAAATCTGCAAAACCCGTTTTGATGTTAGAGCCAGTTCTGTAAGGGCAATCTCTGCTTCCACTTCTGGAGAAAAGGAAGTTTCATTGTTTTGGCCACAGGCGATGGCACCGACACAAACATTTAGTGTGCACAATGACAAATACTCTGTATCTGAGCACATTCATACTTCAAGAGTCACCAAGAGGGATTTAAGCACATCTGAGTGCTCAGTAGGAATGGAAAGGACAGAGGACTGTGCTTAAAACTTTGCAGTCTTGCCTTAACAGGAATTGCTGACAATTAAAGGAGTCAACCTGCAAGGAGCTCCTGCCAGGTGTTGTATGTGAGTCCTCTTCGCTGCAGGAAGATTGGAGCGAAAAAAATGTCCTCTTATGTCAAGCGAATGCTGCCAGTGAGAGCAGAAGGATGAGGCACTGCGCTGCACAGGCACAGGTACATCAATCTCAGGAGCTAGTAAAGCATGGCCCGTCTTGGCGGAAGCCGAAAATAATGCATATTGGGATAGGCAAAGCTGAAGCTCTGAGTAAAGTTCCAAAGGGAGCTCTGGGGCTGAAAAGGTGACTTTTATGTGCCCTAATGGGGAAGGCGCCGGGGGGAGGGCAGCTGCTGGCCCAAACCCCCGAGCCTGGATGGGTGGGAGATGTCTGCTTAACAGCTCGCATTCCTGGCCTCTGTCAGCTTCCCCTTATCTCCCGATCTTAATGGTAACAACGGCCAGCTATTTGTCCCTGAAGTGGGTTGGTAGGGGACAGAAAAGGCCTTTCAGGTGCACAGGGTCCTGCGGCGCTGCCAATTCTTAATTACTATATGAGGAATTTCGCAATATTTTGTATGCTTGATTTCTTTCTTTTTATTTGTTTGTTTGTTTAAAAAGCTTTCCACGCTGGCATATTGTTAATATGTCAGAATTTCAGCCCAGGTTTTTATTTTTTTTCCCTAACCCTCAGCTTGCTCTTTCAGAGGAGGAGAAGGTGACTTGAGAAGCTTAGTGCTTTTAGAGGCAGTGCCCAACAAAAAGGCTCCCCATCATGGCCTGAGCTGGGAATCAGCCTCAGCAGCACAAACAGCAATTCCTTAAAGCCTGGGAAGCTGAGGGATGAGATGGGTGTACACAGCACAGTTTGACAGCTGAAAAACGAAAATAGATCTGCTGCTCTCCTTGCAGAAGGAGTGGGATGGAGAAGCTGAGCCAAGGAAGGACGGGGACATGCTCGTGTGTTCTGGGCGGCCCAGGGGCTCCTGGGCGAGGCAGAGCCCTCCTGAGCAAAACGCGTCCCCTGTCGAAAGAGCAGCAGCTGGACGCCCGTTTATTTTATAATGCTCAGAGTGAGGGTGATGGTAAGAGGTGGAATCTTCCTTACAGAAGCATTGCAACACCCAGAGAAAGGCATTTAGAAAAACTTTAGTATTTTGGCACCATCCCATAGAAGTGGCGGCGCCAGCACGTCTTTCAGAGTGAGGAGTCAGAGTACTGATTGATGAATTTAGTGTTTGAAATGAAGAGAGAAGTGGACACAGCAGTTTGAAATAAGACGCAAAACAAATATGGGCCTGAACCTGTGCTAAAGATCTGCTCACAACTGCAAGTGCCAGGTAATCAGCGACTCTGCTGTTCTGCAGTGACTGCGGTACCACGAGGGTCCTTTCTCTCTGCCTCACAGGACACAAGCACTAACGATGCTAATCAAGTGCTAACGTGCAGCCCATCTGTTCTGTGTCCCACACAAAAGCCATTGACCCTTCCTCATTATCAGCCAGCAAGAGGGGCAGGGTGGCCCTATAAGTAACCTGGAGCAATGATTGATACTATACTCTCTATAGTATTTCTCTAAGTCACTCCCTATACAACTCGTTATTTTTAACTCCAAAAGGCTTTTCTTTCATGGAAACAAACACTCTTAAACAGACTCCCAAAGTTAGAGTTACGATAGTGTTTAATAATCTTTGAGGGTAAATTGAATTCCCCCTCTTAAAGCAGCAGGGAGAATTTAAAGTGATGGTTTCTACTAAAGGAAAATATTCCCTCTGAAACTTTGCCGATGAGTTCAGTGAAGAGCTCGACTCACATTTATAGCTGATTATTCATTTTTTCACTTTGAAGTGCCTGGGGTAACGGTGCGATAACTCCCGCAGCGCTGGGCAGCATTTATTTTCGAGGAAAAGTTATTTGTTAGAATTTCTAAATATACTCTGGGCGGATCTTAAAATAATTAACCCCCTCTGGAAAGTCAGTAGGTGGAAGCCTGCAGGGAAGCGTGGCCACTTTTCTCCGGTCCCGGAGAAATTCCTTTAGAAAGGAGGAAATGTGGCTTAGACTGAAATTTCAAGAAATCATTTCGAAGTCAAAAGAGGAACACTTTTCACAGGCAGCATTTTACTCAGGGGACATGCGCCCCCTGCAAACATTCCCTGGGACCGGGAAGAGGCCCTGGGAAGCCTCTGTGCCGCGGGCGGCCAGCAATGATTGATACTATAGACGGACAGGAGCCGTCAGTAGCGGGCAGGGGACAACAGGGACACAGGGGACAGTAGCGACAGGCAAGGAACAGCAGCGACGGGCAGAAGACGACAGAGGACAGCAGCGACGGACAGAGGACAGCAGAGGGCAGGAGACAGCAGGGGACAGGAGAGGGCAGGGGACAGCAGGAAAGAGTACCGGCGGGCAGTGACAGGCAGAGGACAGCAGGGGACAGCGGCGGGCAGCAGGGGACAGCAGAGGGCAGTCAGTCATCCAGCTTCCCAGATTTCTTTCCATGGATTGTGTGTGCAACAGTTGGAATTCACACCGTTTCCTTCCCTCAGTTCTCACTGAGAACTCCGGGACCCGGGAAGAGCTCGGCTTTCGTGTGTTATCCATCCAGAACCGTGTCTCCGAAGTTTGGAACACAACGGACAGTTTCTAAGTTGGTGGAATAATTGTTCCTTGTCAGTTCCTCCAATTAGGGTTAGGGTTAGGGTTAGGGTTAGGGTTAGGGTTAGGGTTAGGGCTGAGCCAGCGGCACATCACGGCTGCCCTGTCGTGACTCGTGTCAGGCGGGCTCAGGGGGTGCCACACACACCATGTGTCCTGGTGACCACCAGAAAGGTGTAACTTAAAGCTTTATATGGGCTCACGTCGGCTTTGGCTTGGCAACAACTTCCCTGAGAGCAAAAGGTGGCTGGATACAGATTTTCAATCAAAGCTGGTGGTACTGCATGGACTACAAGACACATCTTCAAGAAACCTGGTGTCCTGAGCATCCAGGTGTGCCAGGTGTGCTTCTGGAACATGGACTGGCCGTGTCCTGACCATGGCTGTGCTGCAGGGCCGCAGGCACAGAGCACAGGGAGCCTCTGTCCCCGGGCCTGGCACCAGAGCACTCACTGATTGTTATATAGGTCAAGTAATCTTTGAACATCGTGTCTCACATCAGACCTTCCTGTGCAGGAGACTTTATTTATAGATATAGATGCAGATACAGAGATACAGACTGCAGCTTTCATGGGGGAGTGGTTGTTCCTCATTAGACCCTTGGACTCAATTTCCTTTGGGATGTGTCGTCTTAAAGTGTTGCCCAGAGACTGATGGATTGTATCCAAATAGAAGGTGACAAGCAATACACAACCAAATTACAAAATGAATCAAGTCAGTTCATATTTGAAAGAAAAAATTCTTCTCCCAGAGCTCATAATTTATTAAATCCTGAAATCAAGAGCTGAATATTTATAGTTTACTTTTGTTTCTCTTCCTGGAGCTCTCTAGACAGACATTTTGTTCAGCTGGCCTAAAAAATGAGATCTGCATTCAGAATGAAGAAATCTGAAGTGCTCTCTCACATTTCATTCCTCCTGGTAGATATTAAGAGTTTTACCTATGTTTTTTTCCCAACTAATGAACCTTCTGACCATTAGTGACTTTGGGCATGATTTTTAATAACATTGTCTAAAGCACAGCTCAAACTGTCATGCTGGAACTCTGGCTGTTTTAAACTGCAGTGGTAGAAAGAATAATTATTTATGTCACCTAAATTTGCATCTGCCTAAGAAATGGACTTATTTGTTTAAAAATCTCTTTCAGGAGTTTTTTCCCAAATCACATAGAATAATTCAACACCCATTACAGAAACAGACCACCTACAATCATAAGCATATTTGGGCTTATTACTAAAGACCACTTATTCAAATTATGCCATGAGTATTTCCTTAAAGAAATAAATGGAAATTAAATTCAGATAAGATAGCCATAGCAATCCAAACCTCTTGTCTTTGTGCTACCTTAAATCTCAAATGCTGGCAAATCCTCTTCAAAGCCATTTTGTGTCCAGGGCTGGACAGCAGCTTTATTCCTTCCATCCCAGTGAAATCCCTACTGAGGAATGAAGCAGATTATGTTGAATCAATAGCCTTTATATTCGCATTCGAAATGAATGAGCGTATTCCTCCACATGGAACAAAATGAACCATGTGCTAATTTTTAAAAAGTGTTTTTAAGCCTGAATTGAGGGGTTGTCCTATGCCTGCTGAGCGTGCATGGGGTGAGACACATGAGCCTCAACTCTGCAAGGGTAACAGCAGATCACAAAGATGAGCAGGAAGTTTTAATAAAACTGATAGGTTACAGGGGGAAAGTAGCAATTCATCTCCTCAGCATGGGCTGGTCCTTGGACCAGGTCCTACAGACCTTCTTTAACAGTAAATATTTTGTGCCTTTAGTTGCATGTCAAAGCTTCCTGATGGATATTGTAAAGTTTAAAACAGGAGCACTCTGTGCAAAAAGATCTGCTCTGGAGAAAAAATGGTGGCAAAAGTGACAGCTGAGCTGGCTCCTCTCTGCACTGCTGCAGTTCGGAAATTCTACTGCAAACATAAAAAAAAAAGTTGTTCCATTGCACAGACAGAAGGTCAAAGCCCTGGCTGGAGCTGTATCTGGTGTACCTCAGAGGTGGGACAGCAGAGAAAGCATCAGCCTTGAAGGCAGGGGTAGCAGAGGGAGAGAAAAGTGATGCAGGATCCTGGCTCCTGAGTGAGATCCAGTGGCCAGTTTCCTTCCTGCTTTCCTGTTTGTTTGGAAGGGCTTGGTGCTATACGATAGATAAGAGCCATCCACAGGCTGCTTTCCAGCTGGATGTGTGAGGAGTACAGAGGTACAGAGGCCTAACAACATACAAGCATGCATTGCACTCCTTCTCTGGGGCAACAGTATCTCCAGTGGCAACTTAAACTTAAACACTTAAAGTGTGTCTTCTATTTTCTCCCCACGGTTGAGATGGAAATTACTGACTTTGACAGATTTGTCTCTCTTAAATAATATTTTCAAGTCAGAAGAAAGCACTGTGAAAATCTGCACACAGCAGCAAACCCTTGAGTTTTACACAAGGAAGCATGAACTGCCCAGAAAAGTGGAGGGTCCACACTTATGCTTGAGTAACAGGATTTTCCTTCCAGCACTAAAATGATCATTTGCCCATGGCTTATTCAGCTAGGAGGCAGCAAGTGGCTCACCATAGGCTTCCTGCAGCATGTGCAATTATACAATAGGGCAGCACTGTGCAATTACACAGCCTCTGCCATCCAAATGCCACAGCTCATTTGGCAAGCACTCATTAAATAACTTGCACAACATCCTTGCTGCTAAAGTGCACACTCTAATCATGTCTGAGAATCACAGGCTGAGGCACAGAAGATTCAGGGACTTGCTCAGGGTCACACTTTGAGGATCAAGAGGAATCACTGGTGTCTTCCCTCTCATTACCCATTGCCAGTTCTTATATGCAATATCCTCCGTTTGGTTTTAAATACAGATGACTGATGCCATCTTTCTATTCCTGTTGGAAGGAATCCATGTGTCAAATCTGAGTGTAAAAATACCATGTTTCGATACAAATATATGCCATAAAAGGAGATCATGTTAGTAGAGCTTGCAAATTCATAGCCCTTTAAGTCCCGAAGCATCTCAAAGAGCTCTTCCCTGAGAATTTATGTGATTTTCACTTTACCACCTCCCAAGTGGAACATAACATTCCCTTAATAGCACACAGCAGTACACAGCATAGAAAGTGAGGAACCATATCCAAAGAAGGGGCTGAGAATGAGAAGGGATTTAAACACAGAAATAGGGTAGTGCTTCAAGAAAAAGCTTGATCTATAATTCCAGTTTATTTTCCCTGCTTGCCTGAAACACTATTAGGAAAATCTACTGATTTTCTGCATATCACACAGCAGAGGATTTCAACCACAAAGTTTTACACCAGGGGAGTGTCAGGTGCTGAAGGGCAGAGTCCCCATGCTCACACCTCGATACTACCACATCCTTCTGCAGTGCCAAAGTGCAGTCACTTCTGGGTCAAAGAGAAGGAAAAAAGCTACTTACAGTCTAGTTTGCTGAAAATGATAGTATATAATTTCCCAACAGCTTTGTTTTTATTTATAAAGGGACAGATCAGCATTATTATTGAAAATAGATGGAACAGCGGACTCAGGAAGTGTGTAAGTCACTGCTTTGGGAGTGTGCACCAGAGAAGAGCTACTCTCTACTTGCCTCACTGCTGGAGATGGCTGTCAGCCTCCTTGGCCCTATTTCTGCAAGCTTTGTAGTGAGAACTTAGGGAATTCCTAAGTCAAAAATGTCCAGACCACTGTGATGCTGTTAATGAATCCATTTGTCTCTTTAATCCCTTTATTTGATTTCTCTTGTATTCATAATGAGATTTTGGTCAGAGCTCGGCGCTCAGGTGCATTTTTTCGAAGGTGCAACCATTCCCTGCCCCAAGGGCTGCAGCAGCTCCACAGTGGATGGCAGTCCCATGGTGGCACTGCAGGGACAGACAGGTGGACACAGTGGGTGCTCCTCATCTGTTTGTGCCAGGCTCACTGTTCCAGCTTCTGTCCCCTGTGGATGCCATGGAAATCCAACACTGCCTTTGTGTGGTGTGTACAAGAGAAGGATATGAACACCGAGATAATGGGGGGATCAGGTACAGTGAGAGAGAACAGCTGAAGGGAACAACTGAAGGTCCAACATGTGCTGGCCTTGCATGGAGTTCATGCCATTGTTCCCAAACCTATTTGAGAAAGACAATGTGAGTTCAAAGCTGGTTCAAAAGCAGTGCAGAACCAGTCCCTGCTGTCAGTGGCTACACTAAGCCAAGGGGCCATTTACCGTAAACAATGGGGCTTACACCATGTAAAGTAAAGACACTGCATTTCAAAGAGCAAAGGCCATGGCAAGGGGTGTCCATCATCACATCTAGACCTGAGCCTTCTTCTGCCTGTGTCTGAGACACTGCAGGGAACACTTACAGCTTCTCTGCCATCCATTTCTTTCTGTCCCTTTGCTGTCCTTTCCCAGTGTTTTGGATATATTGTCTTCCTGACTTTTGTGATAAGCAATCTTTGAATAGAGAGGCTTTAAGTGTGGAGAGGAGATGCTTACATAGATCTTTCCCCTCGTACCTGCTCCTTCCATGACCATTCCTGCCATCCAAAGATCTGGTGCAGACAACTGCTTGATGTGTTCTGTGCTCCAGGAGCACAGCAGAGGAGGAGAAGGCATCACTGTTCCCATCTCCCTCCTACACAGGCTTTGTGTAAATGAGGAGTTTCTGTTCTATTTTTTAATTTGGTGTCCTCCTGTGAATGCCACTGGGAGTAGAAATTCAGGAAACCAAGTGATAAATGTTTGGATGTTCAGATCCTGTTAATCAAGGCTGGAGTCTCTTAATGAAGGAAGTTAAGAGCAGCACTGTCATTTCATTTTCATTTCTGTGCAGAGAAGAAGGCTCCAGGAATTAAGTGATAATTTTATTAAATTATTATCCATTGAAATACACCCAGATCAGTGTGATAACTCAGCTAATGGCATCTGTAATTATTTGATTACATATGCTGAACTATGGATCTATGAATATTACAAATATTAGACACTAATATAAAGCCAAGGGATAATCTAACTGTCATGAATTCAGATAAAACAGCTGTAAAACCCATATGTGCAATATTAAGCCCTCAAAATGAAAACCATCACTACATCCCTTCTCAACTCTAACTCAATGCAATGCTTCTAGGCTATTTGGAGAAACATATTACTACTTAGAACACATTAATTATCTATTTTGCCCCCAAATATTTCAACATCTGTGTACTGACACATACCTTCTCTCCCATCCTCATTTCCAACATCCCCAGAACTGCCAGCTGTGGCACAACATGAGCCAAGACACTGACCCTGCTCCAGACAAGAAAATTTAGACACTTCTTATCCCATGTGTATTTTCACAATCTGTTTCCACTGATTCACAGGTAAGGACCTGGCACAGTGGTCTTTAGATGACAGAAATAAATAAAAACACAGCTCTTGAAAGGGATACATAATAATAATTCTCCCCTAAATGAAAAAAACCTGTACAAAAGTGATGTGCCTTGTGGACTAGAACAATTCAGCTTTGAAAAAAAACCCCAACAAAACAACAAAAGAGGTGGCAGCAAGAAAGCACAGCTTCAGAGGAAGAATAGTAAGAACTCATGCGAAGCAAGGAAATTTATTGAATTGCTGTGCTCTGTGACAACTGTAGGGGTGCAGGGTATAGGAAACCCCCAAATCTAAAAGCACTGTATAAAATATCTAATAAGATCCAACTGCTGCCCCTGAAAACACATCACAGGTACCTTCCAGCCATGTCCTACTCATTGTAAACATTCAGGTACCAAACTTGCCCTGCTAGGAATGGGCAAGTACAGTCTCTTCAAACCTCTGGCAGAGCTAAGCCAGCAAAGGAAAGCAACGAAACCCTTCAAACTATGATACAACCCCAAAATTCCCAGTGTGAGCAGCCCCTCCAGGTCCCTCAGGCTCTTGGGGACCTGGCATCCAGCACCCACCCACAGACCAGACCTCCTGTTTTGCACAGGGGTACTTTAATGCAGATAAATAACTGCCTGGATGACAGTGATCATCCATGGGCTGGCAGAGCCCAGGCTGACACAGCCTACTAAAGCCAATGTGTACCTAGTGGGGTCACAGGGGATTTAATAAACTGGAACTGAGTTTTTAGCATGCTTTGTTCTACAGGTGATACCAGGATTATTTATGATTTTGCCTCATCATCTGAGCAAATATTTTCTCCTTAGGGAAGGCCAATGCTTAAAAAACTGTCCTTTCCTTACCTTATTCCCTTCTCTTTCCTCCCAAAAAGACAATTTAAGGATGAATGAGTTTGACAGCTAATCATATTATAGCTAATCAGCTATATTACCTGCAGAAGAGAAGAATTACTTAACCACAATATTTAGCTGCTGTTGCTTAATGACTGAATTTTGATTCAAGTCTGTTCTGACGCTGTAACGTGTCTCAGCATCTCCACATCACACAAAGCCATTGACCAGCTCAGGGAACCAATTTAACTGAAAGCTAGTACTTTTACAAACACAAATAAAAAAATATTTTAAATCTGCTCTGTTTCAGCATGTGGTATACATGGTGAATGCTGACATAACAGAAATGGAGATAAAAACCTGGCTGAGGAGGACCTTTTGCTGAGTGCCTGTACTTTGCCTAAACCCCCATTTGGCTGACACTGCCTTATCTGCCTGTAGTGAAATGGGGTGAGCTGAAGAAGCAAAAGTAGACATGGATCACCAAAATGCTTCAAGCTGCAAGACCAGAACCAGAATTTCAGATCTGGAGTAAAAGGCAAAGAAGTTTTTTAAAGAAAGATTATCCCATTTCCATGCTTATTGGATTTTAGGGTCTGTTTCTGTCTGTTTCCAGAAGTAAAATACAGAAAGAGTTACAGAACATTTGTTGACAACAACTGACTATAGCAATGGGGGGAGAAAAATATGCTTTGGAGTAAGTGCTCCAGCATCCTCATAAATCTGCACTGGAATAGACTCAGGCCATTGTATTTCTGAGGCTGTTACAACAGAGCACAGCATGGTGGTTGCTCTCACCATAGCAACCCAGAAAACTGCCCCATTGGAGAACACTTCCACTCTGCAACACCCATCTCTCCCTGTCCTTCCTTCTCAAAGGAAATTTATATATTCAGGACTTGAAGTAGCACTCGAAGCCTAAGCAGTTTCAGTGCCACTTAAAGTCTCCTGCACTCCATCAAACAGCAGCAACGGGGAACATTAGTAGCAGCTCTCTTATGCTGCGGAGAGCTATTGAAAAGTGGGGTCAAACCCAGGAAAGAGTATTTTCAATTTCTTCAATACACACCAACCTTTCGGAGCCCAGCACTCGCTCCTTATGGGGAGTATTGGAGAGGTTTAATGACCTGAGATGAAATTCTGATTGTGTTCTTCACAACATTGGCCTCCACGACTGTACCATTACGCCCACATGAAGAAGGGGGCTCAGATCACAGCTGAGCTCTGATAGAAGTGATTTTAGACAAAGTCACTGGGGTGCTGGGGTTCAGCCCTGCCACCCTGCTGCTCTGGCTGAGGCTTCTGGCAAACACCAGCCAGGCAGCCAGAGGTGAGAATGTCAGATTATATCTGCTAATCCAGAACTCACATCCCTTAGTATTTTCATCATGTTTCATTTTAAACATTTTATTAATACTTCATGGCAAAAATCTCTTCCTGTGTAATCTGCCTGGTGAGAGAAGGTATTTCATGGAGTACTTACAGTGTCAGTAGGACATCACCTTTATTTTCCCTGGGCTAGAAAACCAGTCACTGCAGAAGAGAAACCACAATACATTATCCACTGAGACTGAATGACTCCATTACTGTTACTACACGTCCTGTTTGCTCAGGACAAATTGTTAAGAAGATTTTAAAGAACTGACACTATGGAGATTCCTGAAAGGCAGGTAGTAATTCCAGACTTCTTATAGAATAGAAGTGTATTATTTCCTTTGTATAGGTGGAGAATTGACCAGTGATCAATTGAGAGAAGCAAGAGAACCCATTTTGGGGAGTGCTGTGCATCCTACTCTCACACAAACTAAATTAATTCTTCTCTGGCCAGGGTCCCAAGAGATTACTGGTATTCAAACTGCTCTTGAATCCTCCAGTAGCTAAGTTGCAGAACTGCAAATATTATATTTAGCACTTGAAATATTTAAACTCAAACAGGCAGTCATGAAGTACATTACAACATAGGAGGAGGTGGTTTGATTTTTTTCTATTCAACTGATTAGAAGGGTGTAGGGAGAGATGCACTTTTTGAAACAAATAAATTGATCAAGAACTGAAAGGGCACTGAAGTTGGTATCTGAGATCCATTGCCTATCCACTATTCATTACTACCTACTTCTATGTACAATATGCCCACTTGCTCTCTTAAAGAAAAAGTTGAAATTCAATTGTCCTTGAGCAAGCAAAATATTCAGCAGATTCAGTGGGGGTTCTGCTGAGCCTCAAAGGTTGGATCAGGGAGCTGGCTTTCATGGCTTACACAACATCTAATCCTGCTAAAATCATTCCCTACAGAGCTCTAGGGGCACAGAGCTTCCTGAACTCCTGTTCTTGTGTATTTAGTTCAGTGTGAGTATTGTAAGTGAGTACTAGATAAAGGCAGGACATTTGTTCTCATTCGCAATAATATCAGGTACAAAAAGATGATGCTCTCCAGAGGTAACTCTAGCAGGATAAAATGAGTCTTCTTATAACTGCACCCACCAAGGCAAGTAGTAAACTAGTGCTCTACTTACTGCTGTGTTTCTTGATTTGAGAAGCAGTGGTTATGTGACATTACTGGCTCTGTGGAGATAATGCTGACAGCTCAGACATAAAGCCTTTGGAAAAAGACTTTCTGCCTAGAAATAAACAAACCAACCCAACTCAGCACAGGGTTAACTTAAGAAACACTTGCAATCTGTGATTCCAAAACACTGCAAAGAGTGATACAGCAAGCTATGTGTTCCTTTATAGTTCATGATGCTCTGAAAATGGAGGGGAGTTAAATGCTGCAGTGACTCATAAATGCCTTTGGGAGCACACAGGGAACCCACTGTAGACCTCTGGCATCCTGGTCCTCCTCCAACTAATACAGGACAGTAAGTGCTGAAGCACCTGCCAGCTGCAGTAATTTCCATAGTGCCAAATATCCCAACATCACATCACCAGTGCACATGGAGAACTTCTACTTTTATTAAGGTTTTTAAAAAGCCTTGGCTTCCTGTCTTATGCAGGCACTGGAGCAAACCATCTACTTTGCAATCAAAGGAAACACCACTTAGATGACCCCCACCATTTTTTTTCCAAGTCTTCCATTTTTATAGGCCAGTAATTTATCTGCAGTAAGTAATTAAAATGGATTTACAGCTATAATTTGACCTGTAGCAGTCAGAGATTATTGGATATTGCTCCTCCTGCAATCTTGGACATGGCTTTAGGATTCAATTTTTGGTAAAAATTGCCATATTGGGCCAACAGTTATAAGAACCACAGCATGAGCCCCCAGAGGGAATTCAGCTTTGAGACCTGTCTGTCTTAGTCCTGACGACAGAACTATAACTAAGAAGGTTGTGTTATTACAAGGAATAGTCATCTGCTCAATCATCATATACCATGAAAATGTGTTTTAGTTGCTGGTCCTTCACAGCAAAGACCATCTCTTTCATTTGTGTATAGCTCACAGCAATCAGATGTTGTTCACCAATCTTCATCAATGTGCTATGTAGAAACTGTTCTTATTTTTGATGATGCACTAGAGATTTGAATTAGTAGAAAAAATAAACCAACTGCTTAGAGAAGTTTTATAGACAAGCAGAGTTGTCCTTTCAGAGTAGTTCTTAAGACATGAAAAAAGATTAGGCAGCTCTGAAGTATTGAGCAGAAGGACAACTGTATATTCACCATATTGACCATGTGCTTTACCCTGTTATGTGAAATACCATTTATGTCAGTGGAACCAAATATGTAGTGATGTATTTCTCAGTAAAACTGAAAACTGTGTCTCCTACACTTTTTGGTAGAGTTTGAATTCACACTTAAACTATCTGTATCTCATAGGAGTCATATAGTTTTTCCCACAAAGGGAGAGTCTTGCTCCTTGTCTGGATTGTTTAATGATTTTGATATCAGAACCCTGACATGAGGTTTTGAGAATCATGTTCTTGCAGAGTCAAACTGCTTTCCTTCTCAAATTGAGCATGGCTTTTGGGGCAAAAAGTCTCTGGATCACTACTGAATGCAAAAATAAATTGACTGAGCTTTAATTACAGTTTCAAGCTGCTTTTATGTGACAGCATTTTCATCATGATCTTAGAAGTGCTGCTACTAAAGCGCTCCCAGGACATTGCAGGAAGGAATGCAGACACTGTTGCAATATACATTTTTTTATTTAAAGTTATCATCAGTTTAAAATTCAAAACAGCACTCAGATAGTTTTTTTGCAGTACTTAGCTAATTTTGGTTTTCAGAACACACCATTACCTAGGAGCACATATTGGAAAAGAAATACTTTAATCCTATTTCCTTACTTTTCTACTTCCTATGACTCCAAAACAGGAGAATATGAGGCTCTCACAGCTACAGTGAACCCTCGTATGTTGATGGTCTCAACCTTTTTCAGACTGATGAAGTCTTTTCACTAAGGGTACTCTATCTTCATATTTTTCAGTGGGGCATAGCAGTAACAAGCCAACAGACAAAAAAGCACATCTGAGAGCATCAGTAACAGGTTAAACTGTCTGGATTGTGTGATATGCAGCAGTCAGTGCACGGCTGTTCTCTGTGAACCAGACTTCTCATAGATACCTGCTGTTTGCTCGCTCAGCCATGTTATTTCAGACTTACTTGGGATGAGAAATTTTGTCAGAGTAACATTACAATTTGCAGCTGAGTAATCTCCTTCCCTGCTGACCTGTGTTTTGGAGGATGGCATACTGAGATTCTGATCCCAAAGGACAAAATGGTGAAGGGAAATGAAAATATTTTCACTCGGGACTGTTTTTTTCCCTTTGGTGAAATGAATACCTGCTCTCTTCAGTTCCTCCTCTTAAAATATTGTGGAAGTTCTCTTATACAAGTATCCATGTTTGGCCACAGCATTGTGAGAACATTCCCATGTCTACATTCATGTCTACATCTACACAAGCAGATAATTTAAAATGTTAGCGTTCACTTTGAATAGATTGTATTATCAATAAACATTTCTCTTTCCCCATTCCATATTTTAATATTTTAAAAATGTTTTCCTTAATTTATCATTAAATTCAGCTCCCAGTAAGAGTCTGTATGAGGGAATAAAATGAGTCTTCATAGCCTTGTAAAATTAGCATATTCTTATCACGCTCCAGTAATTATCTCCCCTGAGACTCCAGTTGGGATGCCACACTGCTCTCATCACTACAGTGTTCCCATGGGGGAAATTAAGAGGCAAAACACTAAGAATACTCAGATGCCACATTTGTCATATGCACACGGGTGACCTCCCAACCTCTTGGCACTTGACTTTAGCCACCAAATCACTTATTAGCAACCAACACCAGCACAGTTGTGTTTGTACCAGGCCACTGAGGGCAGGTCAAAAAGTGTGAAACTTGTTCTTTATTTATAGGGAGGAAAAATTCTGTAGTGCTCAGTGTTGCTCAGAGGGCACAAGCTTAAGAGTGTCAGGGAGACGAGTGTTTGGGTGTGTTATGGGGTTTTGTGCACAGTGCTTTTGTTCTTTTTTTTTCTCTCCTTTGTTGCCTCCTCCACAATTTACCTCAAAAAGCCAACCAATATTGTCTTCATTCTCCATTTAATTCTACTTCTCTACCTGTAGGACTCCCTTGGTACATTATTCTCCTAGTCCCAGAAAATGTTTGTCTCCCTTCCTGGGACCCTAACACTCTTTTTATCTTCAAGTGGCACATAGAACTCTGTAGACCAAAGTTCTTATATTTATTCTACAAAAAAATTATGTAAATCTTCTACTTTCAAAATTCAGCATCCCAGTGTTCTCAGCTGTGCTAAGCTTTGCCAGTTTGTATCAGCTGTAGGTACTCGTGAAACTGTGTGTAGCCAAGTTTCTCTAAACTAAACCAGGAAATTCAGGTGCTAAGCTTTTACCCAAGATTGCCTAGTGATGCATTACAACTCCCTGATTGATTTGCATCAGTCACAGCCAAATTTCAGGACTGTATGCCTGATCAATCATGACTAACACTACATTGTACTGTAGCAGTGAATTGTTTGGGCTATAGATATTCTTATCCACTTTACTCAGACGGAGTGCCATGACATAACCCACAAGCAGGAGGTCCCTAGTAGCTAGTTTCAGTGATTTAGGAAATACAGTAGCTGCAGCTTGAGTTTCAGTTGTCCTCAGAGATAAAAAGAAACCCCCAACAGTTCTAATTATTTCCTCATATCGTCTCTCCCCATTATATATAATTTACACTTGAATTTCTGTATGTTTTAGGAAGCTGTATGAAGACCCAAGTTCAAAACGAGAACAAGCATGGACTAGACAAAACCGCCTGTCAGAGAGGGAAATGGCCCATAAAGCCTGTGTTTCTAAGGTGGAATGGGCACTCCAGGCTGCCAGTTTATGTCTGATACCAGTGTAATGATGTCGGAGGTGATCTGGGCCCGGCTGCTCAGGCAGCAGTGGCATCGCAGCCTGGGAACAGTGGATGCAAACCCAGCTGTGGCTGCAGGTGTGTCCAGCCCTGGCATCCAAGCAAACCCAGGGGAAGAGAGACCGTGTGGAGGACGGAGAGGGAGATTTAGGGCTTCCTGAGTTGTTTCCACACCAAGTTATGGCTCGGCTCACGCGCTGGCTCGGGATCATTTGCTTTGATTGGAAGTGTGGCTGGAGCAGTTGTGGGCGTGCATTTTCACAGGATCATTTTGAAGAGTTCGCGAGGTAACCGAGTGCTTTAAACGTGCGCAAAGCAGTGACTTCCGTCTGCTGGGATCGTGCGTGGTACAGTGGAACTAAAAGAAATGGTAGTGTGTAAAACGGACCGAGAAGCGATGGCGCGGGTCTAAACCCTCGGTGCAAAGCCCTCAGCCGCCTCTGCTGGCGCCGGGCCCGGCCGTGCCACAGGGCTCGGCCCTGGGACTGTACGCTGCCGCCATCTTCCCCCGAGGCCGGGAAGGGAACCACCTCCCGGGCGGGCTCTGCCCCTCGGCGGTACTGCGGCGGTCGCTGCCCCCTCCCGGTACCGCCGAAGGCAGTGGCTCCCGGGGCAGCCCCGGGGCGGCCGCGCCTCGCCCTGAC